>JAWNNI010000147.1:0-31374 GCA_035043065.1 Hirtodrosophila confusa | reverse complement strand
AATAATCATTTATGCAGGAACTCCAGAATACGGCGTCCAAGAAAATAAAAGAAGACAAATAGAAGCACTTAATAAAAAACGTAATAATTTTGAAATAGATACTAGATTCAGGCAAGCCCCACTAGTTAAGTCAAAAACTACAAACCCTTTTAAGAAAACAGGACAGTTAAAACAATTGACGAAAAACATATCGAAGAAACAAACAGAGGTAGAAAAGTTACACATTACAGAAGCAAATTTAACAAGTAAGAATGCTATAGTCGAGTATACCCGACTACGAAACTCCCTGTACCCAGGTCTAAAACATTCAATCACATCTAAGTCCACTTACCCATACACACACACATACACAAAGACGCACACACACACTGTGCGGCAAAAGCGACAGCGCAAGCGAGGCAATTTAATTGGTGGCTGTGCTTCTCCTTCCCCCCTCTCGCAGCATTACTGAATCTTCTTTCGTGAATAACTTCCGTGTTTATTATCCGATCGACTTGAAATTTGGACAGTAGATTAAGAGAGACTAAAGTATTGTACATGTCAAATCTTAAAGCTGTATCTTGAAAATTGTTACTGTAAAACGGTTTTAATCGATTTGCGGGGAACGGGGGAGATATCTGAAATATGAAACAAACTTGATCTGCATATGGATACAGGTACCTACATTTCAAATTTGGTGTCTCTAGCTCTTGTAGTTGCTGAGATCGACGCGTTCATACGGACAGACGGACAGACAGACGGACATGGCCAAATTGAAATCTCTTTTGATACTGATCAAGAATATATATACTTTATAGGGTCGGAGATGTCTCCTTCTGCCTGTTACATACATTTGCCCAGATGTAATACCCCCTTTTTACCCATTTTATGGGTACAGGGAGTAAAAAGAACAAGTAAGAATGCTATAGTCGAGTAAGCCCGACTACAAATCTCCCTGTACCCAGGTCAATAATTTCCGATCACATCTACGTACACTTACACACTCACATGCACAAAAGACGCACACACACGAGCGACAGCTCAAGCGCTGTGCAAGCGAGGCATTTTAAGTGGTGGCTGTGCTTCCTCTTCCCTTTGCGCTCCAGCACTGAATCTTCTTTCGGTTATAACTTCCGTGTTTATTATCCGAACGACTTGAAATTTGGACAGTAGATTAGGAGTTACCAAAGAATTGCACAAGCCAAATCCCAAAGCTATATTTTAAAAATTGTTCCTGTAAAGCGGTTCTTATCGAATTGCGTGGGAATGGGGGAGATATCTCAAATCTAAAATAAACTTGACCTGCTCCCGCTATACACAAACCTAGATTCCAAATTTGGTGTCTCTAGCTCTTATAGTTGCTGAGATCCTTGCGTTCATACATACGGACGGACAGACGGAGAGACGGACAGACGGACGGAAGGACAGACGGACGGAAGGACAGACGGACAGACAGACGGACAGACAGACGGACATGGCCAGATCCAAATCTCTTTTGATACTGATCAAGAATATATATACTTTATAGGGCCGGAGATGTCTCCTTCTGCCTGTTACATACATTTGCACAGATGTAATACCCCCTTTTTACCCATTTTATGGGTAGAGGGAGTAAAAAGAAAATTAATAAGCGCAAATATTTACAGGATGCCGACACTTTCAATTGTACAAATCCACCATAACAGCAATCACGATAATGACAATGATAAATCTGATAACAGCAGGATCAATTGAAATCAACCCCATTGAAAATAATCAAGGATTCATTTTGTTTGAATCAGGAACAATACAAATACCTATTAAGTTTGAAAACCATTGTTTTACCGTAAATATAAACCACATAGAGTACACATTCAACAACATAATAAGACAAAGCCAAGAATTTAACGATAAACCACAGATAAAATATTTAATTGACAAACTACAACGAGAAATGAGTGGCATTCGTATTACAAAACGTAACAAACGAGGACTTATAAACTTTGTGGGTTCCACATACAAATACCTTTTCGGCACACTCGACGAAAACGATAAATTAGAAATTGAACAACAAATTACAAACCTTGCACAAAATTCTATACAAACTAGTAGCTTGAACAATGTCATCGACACTATTAATGACAGTATTAACATGATAAATTAGCAAAATTATGCTATGCTAACCGAACAGAAACTCAACTTATTAATTTTTTATATTGAACACTTCACCGAACACTATTGAAGACATTGAAATGGGTACACAACTAACACGTCTAGGAATTTTTAACCCCAAATTACTTAAACACGACAGACTTGAAAATATTGACCACAAAAATATAATTGACATAAAAACTTCCGGTTGGTACAGCACAGCAACTAACGAAATATTTCTGATTTCACATATCCCCATTAACACAATAGAAACACCAACATTCTTGATTACACCATACCCAGATAATAACGGGCAAATTATTAACGAAAACATTGCAAGTAAATTTTATATACACAACAATAATGTAATAAACACCTTGACAAAAGAAATCGTCAAAGATCATTGTATTGCCAATATTATAAAACATGAAACACCAACTTGTACTTTTAATAAATTTCGTAAAGAAAATTACATTCAATATATTGAACCAAATATTTTGAATTACATGGAATATGACCCGAAATAAATTATATCAAAATTGTAACAACCAAGAAATTTACATTGAAAATAATAAAATCAGAAAAATATACAATTGTACTGCAGAGCTGAACAATACTACAATTACAAACAATATTCAGCAATATACCAATTTAATATTTACTGAACATAACGTAACTAAGCTTGAACCACTATCGCACGTAGAAATTAAGGAAATGATCTTATTTAATAATAAGCAAAACACAATTTATAAAGCTATAGCCATAACCACTTTAGTTTTAATGGCCATAATTGGCATATCTTATCTTTATATCAAATGCAAAAGAGCATCACATAATATTGTAATGAAATACATAAAAACCAAATCAAATCAAGAAACTAAGAAAGAAGAAATCAAAGATATTAACGAAGAAAGAGTTGTAATTAAAGATTCGACACCCCACTTGTACCCTAACATCCAAGATTAGCCGCCTGAGGACAGGCAAATTTCTAATGGTTAGGGGAGTGATATATCCATATCCCGTCACTTACACACTTAGCAACCGCATACCACTTAGCAACCACATACAGTCATAAGCTACCCAAATTATTGTAAACAAATCCGTTGATAACTTCGACACTGGCGGATATCGTTCAGACATAAACAAAAGACCCTAAATCTAAAACCCCAAGCCACTTGTCGTAGTTAGCATCAGGCCACCACTTTTCCACACGAAAATGCAGACGCTGCACAAATCTCGGCTGACGCAACGTCGCTACTTCTCTCGCGAGACTACTCTTTAAGAGAGCCAAAAGCTCGCTCTCAACATAAACGTTTTTCAATCTTAAGCTTCCTAAAAGCTTCGGTCCGAGGTTTGATCAGCGCCCACGCGCTTAGATTAATTGAGTTCATTACTCCCTGTACCCATAAAATGGGTAAAAAGGAGGTATTACATCTGTGCAAATGTATGTAACAGGCAGAAGGAGACATCTCCGACCCTATAAAGTATATATATTCTTGATCAGTATCAAAAGAGATTTCGATTTGGCCATGTCCGTCTGTCTGTCCGTCTGTCCGTCTGTCCGTATGAACGCGTCGATCTCAGCAACTACAAGAGCTAGAGACACCAAATTTGAAATGTAGGTTCCTGTATAGCATACGCAGATCAAGTTTGTTTCATATTTCAAATATCTCCCCCCGTTCCCCCGCAAATCGATTAAAACCGTTTTACAGTAACAATTTTCAAGATACAGCTTTAAGATTTGACATGTACAATACTTTAGTCTCTCTTAATCTACTGTCCAAATTTCAAGTCGATCGGATATTGAACACGGAAGTTATTCACGAAAGAAGATTCAGTAATGCAGCGAGAGGGGGAAGAAGAAGCACAGCCACTTTTGCCGCCTGTGTGCGTGCGTCTTTGTGTATGTGTGTGTGTATGGGTAAGTGGACTTAGATGTGATTGGATGTTTTAGACCTGGGTACAGGGAGTTTCGTAGTCGGGTATACTCGACTATAGCATTCTTACTTGTTTTTGTATTCCATTTGATTCGGTCAAATTTATTCAATGAATAAATGATATATTTTTTATACACTAAAAAATACCGTTTCTTAATTATATGTACATAGATATATATTTATACATTATTAAGCAAAACAAGTCGCCGCTCGAATTCGCTTCCGATTATAACGCACAATGTGTGAATCGGTATCCAGGGAACACCACGGGGAGGCCATTGCAACAGCAATGGGGTCATTAGAGAATGACCTTCGAGTCGACTTTAGATGTTTAAATGCTTATCATTTATCAAATCAAATTATCTAAAGATGTAAAAAAAGAAAAACAAAAGATAAAAATTTGCGACAAAAAGATAAGGCAGCTGAAAAAATTATTGAAAAATGAGAGAGAGTAAAAAAGTTGAAATATTTAAGAGAAACAAGTAAGAATGCTATAGTCGAGTATACCCGACTACGAAACTCCCTGTACCCAGGTCTAAAACATCCAATCACATCTACGTCCACTTACACATACATACTTACATACACAAAGACGCACGCACATAGGCGGCAAAAACGACAGCGCAAGCGAGGCATTTTAATTGGTGGCTGTGCTTCTTCTTCCCCCTCTCGCTGCATTACTGAATCTTCTTTCGTGAATAACTTCCGTGTTTATTATCCGATCGACTTGAAATTTGAACAGTAGATTAAGAGAGACTAAAGTATTGTACATGCTAAATCTTAAAGCTATATCTTGAAAATTGTTACTGTAAAACGGTTTTAATCGATTTGCGGGGGAACGGGAGGAGATACCTGAAATATGAAACAAACTTGATCTTCGTATGGTATACAGGAACCTACATTTCAAATTTGGTGTCTCTAGCTCTTGTAGTTGCTGAGATCGACGTGTTCATACGGACAGACAGACGGACATGGCCAAATCGAAATCTCTTTTGATACTGATCAAGAATATATATACCTTATATGGTCGGAGATGTCTCCTTTTGCCTGTTACATACATTTGCACAGATGTAATACCCCTTTTTACCCATTTTATGGGGAGTAAAAATGAGACACCATATATTTCTGTTGATGATCACAAAATTTATGGCTTATATGATGTCCCCCACCTTATTAAATCGATTAGAAATATTTTTATGCGAAAATTTATTGACACGCCTGATGGTAGAGTCTCATGGCATGTGATTGAAAAATTTTTTAATATTGATACAACCAACACCTCACTCGAATGTGCCCAAAATTAACAAGGAAACACATATGCCCCAGTTCATTTGAAAAATGAAGGTTAAGTATGCAACGCAGGTATTTAGCCAAACGGTAGCTGCAGCACTTAAGACATTGGTTCAAAATGGCACTTTTATTGACTGCGAAGATGTGGCCATTGCTACATATAAATTTATTGAAAAGATTAATAAAATGTTTGATTGCCTTAATAGCAATAATATAAAAGATAAAAATCCCTTTAAATCAGCCATGCAGAATAAAAGTGACATAGAAAAATACTTGATAGAAATGAAAGACTATTTTGAAAAATGTCTATATTCCAATCGAGTTTATTGTATGGATGGTATAATTCTATCAATAAACTCAATCCTAATGCTTTCGCAAGATATATGGAGTGAAGGGATAGGTATATATTTTCTAATATTGTCACGGCTGAATCAAGACCCGCTAGAACACCTGTTTTACTTAACAAGAAGCAGAGGTGGCCCAAACAATAATCCAATGCTATTTGAATTTAATTATTTCGAAAATGCTGTCAATGAAAGTTATTTCTTCAAAAACAACAGCTGGAAATTGCGAGCCAGATGAAGATGAACTAATAAATTTGATTGAAGAGGCAAAAGAACTAATGATAAAAGTGACCAAGAATAGGTATTACGAAAATTTGAACATTAATTTTGAAACTCATGAGTATGATATGGAAATAGCCGAGGGGATGAAACACCACCCACTGCCATGAGTATAGCTAGTGAAAATGCATTACGATATTTCACAGGATTTGTGCTCTATAAATCACAACAGAAGTTTAATTGTGATAATTGTAAAGGGCTAGCGAAAGAAGAAATTGCAGATTTCGAGCAATCAGAATTCTTTATGTTTAATAAAAACCTTAACAATTTAAATAATAGCTTAAAACTGAAAGCCCCACAAGACGATTTTTAAAATGATACAAATTAATTACAACATATTTCACAAGAATTTTAAAAAATTCCCACATGTTCGAAAAATAAAGGAAAAAATGATTAATGAATGTATTTCGCATACGAAGAGCGACCCAAATTATAAAGATTGGTTTTCTGAAACTCATGGCTGCAGTGAGCATCGAAAACATATATTGAATTATTTTCTGCTCGTCCTGCTTAGAAAAAATAGTATATGGCTCACGGAGAAGTTATGTGGTGCATCTCAGAAGGTGAAAAATTTACGGAAAATAGAAATTTTAAAATCTTAAACACGGAAGTTATTCACGAAAGAAGAGTTCAGTAATGCAGCGAGAGGGGGAAGAAGAAGCACAGCCGCCAATTGAAAATGCCTCGCTTGCGCTGTCGCCTTTGCCGAATGTGTGCTGCGTCTTTGCGTATGTGTGTGTGTAGTAGATGTGATTGGATGTTTTAGACCTGGGTACAGGGAGTTTCGTAGTCGGGTATACTCGACTATAGCATTCTCACTTGTTTTTTGTTTGTTTATTAGATACTGGTACAATGATTCCATAAGAAGAGTGCAATCATAACATACATAAATAGTCAAATAGTCCGTCTGTCCGTCTGTCCGTCCGTCCGTCTGTCCGTCTGTCAGTATGAACTCGTCGATCTCAGGAACCACAATAGCTAGAGACACCAAATTTGGAATGTTGGTTCCTGTATATCATGCGCAGATCAAGTTTGTTTTATATTTCAGATATCTACCCCGTTCCCCCGCAAATCGATAAAACCGTTTTACAATGCAACAAATATCAAGATATAGATTTGGAATTTGGCATGTACAATACTTTAGTCACTTTTAATCTACTGTCCAAATTTAAAGTCGATCGGACAATAAACACGGAAGTTATTCAACAAACAAGATTCAGTGATGCAGCGCGGGGAGAAGAAGAGGCACAGCCACCACTTAAAATGCCTCGCTTGCGCTGCGCTCGAGCTGTCGCTCGTGTGTGTGCGTCTTTTGTGTATGTGTGTTTGTATGTGTAAGCGTACGTAGATGCGATCGGAAATTTTTGACCTTGGTACAGGGAGTTTTGTAGTCGGGGTTACTCGACTATAGCATTCTTACTTGTTTTAATGCAAAGGCCAAATCCCATAGCTTTGACGTTTTCAGAATACTTAAGGAAAACCTGCGATCGCGAACGCTACAAAATATAGAAGTCTCGGTTGACAGTACCTGGAAAAATGAAAAAGTCTGCAAATTTAAATGACATATGTTATGGAAATTAATTTTAAACTATAAAGAAATAATGTAGCTTTCAATATTTTTTTAACATTTTTAAATAATTAGGGTATTTTTACTCCCTGTACCCATAAAATGGGTAAAAAGGGGTATTACATCTGTGCAAATGTATGTAACAGACAGAAGGAGACATCTCCGACCCTATAAAGTATATATATTCTTGATCAGTATCAAAAGAGATTTCGATTTGGCCATGTCCGTCTGTCTGTCCTGTCTGTCCGTCTGTCCGTCTGTCCGTCTGTCCGTATGAACGCGTCGATCTCAGCAACTACAAGAGCTAGAGACACCAAATTTGAAATATAGGTTCCTGTATAGCATACGCAGATCAAGTTTGTTTCATATTTCAGATATCTCCCCCCGTTCCCCCGCAAATCGATTAAAACCGTTTTACAGTAACAATTTTCAAGATATAGCTTTAGGATTTGGCATGTACAATACTTTAGTCTCTCTTAATATACTGTCCAAATTTCAAGTCGATCGGATAATAAACACGGAAGTTATTCACGAAAGAAGATTCAGTGATGCAGCGAGAGGGGGGAAGAAGAAGCACAGCCACTTTTGCCGCCTGTGTGCGTGCGTCTTTGTGTATGTGTGTGTGTATGGGTAAGTGGACTTAGATGTGATTGGATGTTTTAGACCTGGGTACAGGGAGTTTCGTAGTCGGGTATACTCGACTATAGCATTCTTACTTGTTTTTTAAATTTTTTTGCAACTATCGCGAACGTTACATTGCGTTCATACATATGGACGGACAGACGGACAGACAGACGGACATGGCCAAATCGAAATCTCTTTTGATACTGATCAAGAACATATATATTTTTATGGGGTCGGATATGTCTCCTTCTGCCTGTTACATTTATTTGCACAGATTTAGTACCCCCTTTTTACCCATTTTATGGGTACAGGGAGTAACAAATAGCTTCCCCGAGAAACTTATAGACAATTTAATAACAAACGCGACAGCCCAAAACAAGAACACAGACAAAAACAAAGACATAGAAAAAGAGGATAAGCTATACATTAGTGTACCATACATAAATAATTTAACAAATCGGCAAACAATAACCAAAATAGTTCCAGACGCTCATTCCGCCATTTAAAATGCCTCGCTTGCGCTGTCGCTTTTGCCGCCTGTGTGTGTCTTCTTTGTGTATGTGTGTATGGGTATGTGTGAGTGGACGTAGATGTGATTGGATGTTTTAGACCTGGGTACAGGGAGTTTTGTAGTCGGGTATACTCAACCATAGCATTCTTACTTGTTTAATAATGTTTTTAATTTTATATATATTTCTGGTGTGTCTATTTCGTCACTAATCCTATATGCTTGTGTATAATGTTTTTCGCTGTATTTACTTTTTGACTTATCGGCTGGTTAGAATTAAAGTTCATTATACGTCCGGATGCAATCATTTTTGTGTACCATTTGAATAAAATCCTGCCTTTGTTGTTCTCCAGTTCTGTGTCCAAATATGCAATTTTGTTGTTATTTTCCTTTTCTATCGTGAATTGTATCCTTTTGTGTTGATTATTTAGCGTGTCCAAAATAATTTGTGCATCATTTTCTTTTATAATACACTAGCTGGTAAAACGCCAGCGTTGCCCGGCGAAATATTTAGACTCGCATTACGAAACACTAAAATGCATTATGTTGAATTTGACTACTTTTGTCAACCGTAAGAAATACACAAAACTAACGTATCACAGTTTTCCCTCCCGTGGGGTTAGGAAGCTATATAGCTGACCCACGTGACTAGTGTTTTTTGCGTAGGGCTATGAAAATGTCTCAAAAAACCGATCTAACTAAACAAATAATCCCACTCATTTGTCCTTGACATCCATTTACCGACCGTGGCGACGCGGAGTAGGTTTTCCAAGATCATTTGTCATTTGAAAACCAATTCAACGAATAATTCCAAAAATCCAGACAAAAGCTTTCCAACTATTTTCCGCCCGTTGTATTGCCCGCAAAGTGCCGAGGTATTTATACTATGTTCCCGAAAGGTAAATAGTATATTGGGTTTGCGAAATGTCCGTCTGTCCGTATGAACGCAATTTTTTTGCTTTTATCTTTGAGCTAGAGCAACCAAACTTGGTGCACCTGTTGGTGTATACCGTCAATTTATGAAGTGTCGAATTATTTAATGTGTAGAGCTTTGAAAATGAGTTTGAAGCCAATCGGACGATAATCAAAAAAGGATCACTCAACAGTTTTCTTCGAATTTTCCGACTTTGGAGGTAGATTTTCCAAAACCTTTGACCACCGCGCCTATTAAGTTTTTCTGTAGAACAATGAAAATGAGCTTGAAGCCAATCGCATGAAAATTAAAAATGTCGAATTCCAGAGATTTCCACCGATTTTCCGACCATGGGGCTGAATTCCCAATATCGCTGATACACGTGTCCAATTATTTAATGTGTAGAGCTTTAAAAATAAATGTGAAGCCAATCAGACGATAATAAAAAAAGTTTAATACAACAGTTTTCTTCGAATTTTCCGACTTTGGAGGTAGATTTTCAAAACCTTTGACCACCGCGCCTATTAAGTTTTTCTATAGAACAATGAAAATGAGTTTGAAGCCAATCGTATGAAAATTAAAAATGTCGAATTCCAGAGTTTTATACCAATTTCCCGACCGTAGGGCTGAATTTCCCAAAATCGCTGTACACGTGTCAAATTATTTTTCGTGAAGAGCTTTGAAATTGAATTTGTCGGTGATCGGACTAAAATTAGCCTTTCGCCCATACAACCTTGAGACCCACATTTTCCGCCCATGGCGGTGGATTATCCAAAATCAGTGAAATATGTGTCAAATTAATTTTTGTGTAGAAATGAAAATGACTTTGAAGCCGATTGGATGGTAAACACAAATGTTTTCTACAACAGTTTTATACGATTTTCCACGCTTCTGGGTGTAATTTTCCAAAATCTCGTCTTAGCGTGCACTTTCATCATAGGTGGAACCTACTGTGAAAGTTTCAGCATCTTAGCTCTTACGGATTGGGTGCGATGGTTGCCAATCAGTCAGTCAGTCAGTCAGCATGAACTCTTTTATATATATAGATAATAGTCGTCCACATATTTTGATATATGGCTTATATGTATATTCTTCTTTGTCAGTTCGTCTGTGGCATTGTCAAGAGAATTAATGCACAATTAGAACCACCTCCCTTGATCCAAGTGTTTTCTTTTGGGGTGTTGCAGCAACAGATTCCGTACTCTATCTTCTAAATTGGCTGACGCCTTGTCAGAAGCTAGTTAAAAATTGCATATTTTAAACCAATTTTAATTTATGGCAATTTTTAAATAATAATTACCTTGCCGTACAGGCACTCCTTTAGGCGACTCGGCAAGTTATTTATTTGGCGTAAATAACTGCAGATGTCCGCCAACAAAACAAGTAAGAACGTTGCAGTCGGACGCACCCGAATACTATGTTCCCAGTCCTATATAATTTGGTTATTTGTGTGTTCAGAAAGAGACGCGAAAAAACTGCACAGGTGTGGGAGATATAGATTTTGCTCCTTTGTAGGGGAGGAAGTGGGAGGGCCCAAAAATGTTTGGTGCAGATTTGTCCAGAATGTTGACATTAGTCTGTGTGCCAAATTTGGTGACTCTACCTGTAAAGGTGAGAGATATAGATTTTGCTCCTTTGTGGGGAGGAGGTGGGGGTCTAAAAATTTTTGATACAGATTTGTCCAGGGGATGAACATTAGTATGTATATCAAATTTGGTGACTCTACCTGTACAGGTGTGGGAGATATAGATTTTTCTCATTTGCTGGGGAGGGTGTGGGGGTCAAAATTTTTTTGATGCAGATTTGTCCAGAAAGTTAAGATTAGTCTGTATGCCAAATTTTGTGCCTCTGCCTGTAAAGGTGTGATAGATATAAATTTTTCTCCTTTGCGGGGGAGGGGGTGGGGGCGTCAAAATTTTTTTGATGCAGATTTATCCAGGTGGTCAACATTATGCCATGTATGCGAAATTAGGTAACTCTATCTTTGAAACTGTAGGGGATATACCCCTTGAAAAACGTGTTTTGGGGCTATCATATGCCGATTTGTGGGGGTGGGGGTCAGGGGATCAAAATTTTTTGATGCAGATCTGTCGGGAATCTCAACATTAGTCTGTATGCCAAATTTGGTGACTATAGCTTTAAAAATGGGGAAGATAAAGGTTTTCCCCAAATTGTGGGGGAGGGGATGGGGGTGGGGGGTCGATCTCGACACTTCATAAATTGACGGTATACACCAACAGGTGTACCAAGTTTGGTTGCTCTAGCTCAAAGATAAAGGCAAAAAAATTGCGTTCATACGGACAGACGGACATTTCCCAAACCCAATATACTATTTTCCCTTCGGGAACATAGTATAAAAATTAAATTTTTTAATTTTGGGTGTACCACGCGGTACTGTAACCAAAAATAAGTAAGACTTAATTTGCACGTCCGTGCAGTTTCGCTGCTCAAAAGAAAAGAATTTGGGTCGGATGCCGAGGGTCTCGAGAACCTTTAGGCTATCCGATCAGCATTGATACAGCGGTCTTATCGATAGTGTGGTGAGTATTTTGGCTATGCAAATTAGGCACGCAAATATGCAAATTTAAATATTTTAAAATTAAATGAAATTTAAAAAAATTTTAAATTATTAATATTTGCTAATATGGAGCCATTGCAAGCCCAATTAATGTAACGAGCTTCACGACGCACAATTAGCTGGAATTAGAATCTGATATCCTTTGCATGATAAATTCCAATTTCTTTGCCTGTTAAAGTTTCTAGAAGATAATATCATTAATTGCTGAATTGTGGTCGCGGTGTGGATAGAGTGCTTGTTGGATACTCAGGTTAAAATTACTCTTGAACACCTCCTGACCTTCTTTGTACGAAACAGGTTTCGAACGAAGGTTATACTGCCTAACATTCCTTTCGTAGGCCTCACAGCTGTTTTCTTTAATATCTTGTCGCAACAAATGTAAACGATCTGTGTGGCTTAACATTGGCGTTTCTTCTAATAATGACAATTGTTTCAACAGTTTATAATCGTCTCCGTGATTAATCATATTGAAACCGAATAATGCCTTATACGGTGAACACCCAATTGATTGGTGTAAGGACAATCGCAATGCAAACGAAATACTCGGTAAATTAAGATCCCATTCTGTTTGGTCTGCTTTGAGGTAGGAGCGAATGGCAGCCAGTAAAGACTGATTTACTCTCTCAGCAGCATTACTTTGAGGCGAATATAATGCTGTACAAATGTGCCTAATTCCAAGTTTAGTCAAAAACGCTTCAAAATCGTTTGACTTGAACTACGAGCAGTTGTTACTAATTATGGACTCAGGTACTCCAAATTCAGCAAATATTCGTTGACCCAAAAACTCTTTAATAACGGACACAACCAGTGATACCGAGTAAAATGATCGAGGACAATTAGCAATCAGATGTGACCCTTTTTACTCCCTGGACACGGCCCTAATATGTCAATGTAGAGTTTTTGAAATGGTCTACATGACACACTTTGTTCGCCCATAGGTGGTCGTAAGGTTACATTAGGAGATTTGGTTTCTTTGCATATATCACATGCACGTACATACTAGCGAACTTGCTTGGACAACCCTGGCCAAAACAAGTATCTTCGCAAGCGCTCGATAGTTTTCTGCTTGGCGAATTACAGATTCTCGTAATTTTTCCGGCACCCACAGTTTCCAACAATTTGAATCTGAGCGTCATTGCCTGAAGGGTGCTCTGTTCGGATGTATACCAATCGATCAGCAGTTTTCAAATCATGAAATTTCTCGCTGTTTGATTCCACTAATGTCTTTAGATCAACATAGTCTTGATCTAAAAATGTGTTCGATTCTAAATCAATTTCGGAACCAATCAGTTCGATGCTATCAACCTCAGGTTCACATAATCTTGATAACGTATCTGGAACTATATGGTCCTTACCTTTTCGATGCGATATTGTAAACTTAAACGATTGTAAGTGAAATATCCATCTGGCTAAACGACCCGACACATTCTGTTGTCGCATAAGCCACAGTAAACTGGAGTGATCGGTGACTACTTCAATGGCTGTAACTCCAAGTAGCAATGAAATTTCTCCACTGCCAGTATTACCGCAAGACATTCGGCCTCCGTCATGCTATAATTTCTTTGGGACTTGGACAATTTTCTTGACATAAACGCGATCGGCTTCTCTGCATCCTTTTTCGACAATTGCACCAGCACAGCGCCAACGCCGTAGTCGCTTGCATCACAATGCAAAAAGAATTTTTGCGAAAAGTCTGGGTTTTGTAGAACTGGTGCCGTTGTAAGCAGAATTTTTAAATTTTCCATAGCGACCTGAGCTTCTGGAGTCCACTTCAAACATTTTTTGAGGACAGGACTTCCATGATGGGAAACGTGACTTCAGAAAAATTTTGAATAAATCGCCTATACCACCCACATACCCTTAAGAAACCTCTGACTTGCTTCATGTTCTTGGGTGTTGGCCAGTTTTGTACGCATGCAATTTTTTCGGGATCCGTCGCAATACCTCCACTTCCAATGACGTAGCCTAAATAATTTACTTTTGTCACACAAAATTGACTTTTAGACACATAAGAGCTAGAGACACCAAATTTGGAATGTAGGTTCGTGTATAGCGGGAGCAGGTCAAGTTTATTTTAGACTTGAGATATCTCCCCCCCTTCCCCCGCTATTCGATAAAAACCGTTTTGCAGTAACAATTATAAAGATATAGATTTGGGATTTGGCATGTACAATACTTTATTCACTGTTAATCTACTGTCCAAATTTCAAGTCGATCGGATAACAATCACGGAAGTTATTCAAGAAGCAGCACAGCCACAACTTAAAATGCCTCGCTTGCGCTGCGCTCGAGCTGTCGCTTGTGTGTGTGCGTCTTTTGTGTGTGTGTGTGTGTGCATGTGTAAGTGTACGTAGATGCGATCGGAAATTTTTGACCTGGGTACAGGGAGTTTTGTAGTCGGGTATACTCGACTATAGCATTATTACTTGTTCTAGGTCTGGAATTATGAGTATCGGGTCTACGTTTTGGTTGTCTATTGGGAGAGCAAACTTTGGTCCCATAGATAAAAGCCATTGGCTTTCTTTCGGAAAATGCACGTCTGTTATTTATGAACCACTCTGCGTTTAATTTGATGTCCAATTGGTGTGCTAACGTCGATTTCGCTTTGTCAATTTTTCGGTCAATGTCTTGGTCAGTAGTCGCTATAATTCTTTGGTACAATAACTTTTGGTCTAGCTCCAATTCTATAGCATCTTCTTGACTACGTGTCTTTTTACTCCCTGTACCCATAAAATGGGTAAAAAGGGGTATTGGATTTGTGCAAAAGTATGTAACAGGCAGAAGGAGACATCTCCGACCCTATAAAGTATATATATTCTTGATCAGTATCAAAAGAGATTTCGATTTGGCCATGTCCGTCTGTCTGTCCGTCTGTCCGTCTGTCCGTCCGTCCGTCTGTCCGTCTGTCCGGATGAACGCGTCGATCTCAGCAACTATAAAAGCTAGAGACACCAAATTTGAAATGTAGGTTCCTGTATACCATACGCAGATCAAGTTTGCTTCCAATTTCAAATATCTCCCCCCGTTCCCCGCAAATCGATTAAAACCGTTTTACAGTAACAATTTTCAAGATATAGCTTTAAGATTTGGCATGTACAATACTTTAGTCTCTCTTAATCTACTGTCCAAATTTCAAGTCGATCGGATAATAAACACGGAAGTTATTCACGATAGAAGATTCAGTAATGCAGCGAGAGGGGGAAGAAGAAGCACAGCCACTTTTGCCGCCTGTGTGCGTGCGTCTTTGTGTATGTGTGTGTGTATGGGTAAGTGGACTTAGATGTGATTGGATGTTTTAGACCTGGGTACAGGGAGTTTCGTAGTCGGGTATACTCGACTATAGCATTCTTACTTGTTTAGTTTTCAAAGTTGTGTGTTTGGTATCTGTTTATAATGCTAATTACTCCCTGTACTCATAAAATGGGTAAAAAGGGGTACTAAATCTGTGCAAATGTATGTAACATGCAGAAGGAGACATCTCCGACCCTATAAAGTATATATATTCTTGATCAGTATCAAAAGAGATTTCGATTTGGCCATGTCCGTATGTATGAACGCAAGGATCTCAGCAACTATAAGAGCTAGAGACACCAAATTATGAATGTAGGTTCGTGTATGGCGGGAGGAGGTCAAGTTTATTTTAGATTTGAGATATCTCCCCCGTTCCCCCGCAATTCGATAAAAACCGTTTTACAGGAAACATTTTCAGGATATAGCTTTGGGATTTGGCATGTGCAATACTTTGGTCACTCCTAATCTACTGTCCAAATTTTAAGTCGTTCGGATAATAAACACGGAAGTTATTAACGAAAGAAGATTCAGTGCTTTCAGCGCAAGGGGAAGAAGAAGCACAGCCAACACTTAAAATGCCTCGCTTGCGATGCGCTCGAGCTGTCGCTCGTGTGTGTGCGTCTTTTGTGTATGTGAGTGTGTAAGTGTACGTAGATGAGATCGGAAATTTTTGACCTGGGTACAGGGAGTTTTGTAGTCGGGTTTACTCGACTATAGCATTCTTACTTGTTTGTTTTTGAGTTTCTCTAATTTCTAGCTTCATAATTTTAAGTAGAAAATTAGTCTCTATTTTAGCTAATTTTCTTTTTGAGTCGTCTAGCGAAAAGTTGTGTCATAAAGATTTTGTTTTGTTGTTTTAATGTTTGGGTATGATGTTGTAGTCCTTACATTTAACTAAATATTTAAGTCGTCCTCTTTGTTTTAGTAGCTTCTTTTGACACTTCAAATAATTCTTAACATACATTACTGTTTCTTCTCCATAAGCTTCGCGTATGTGTTGCATGTACCCCTTCATGTTTGTTGTTTTTTAAATTCCAGTATAAGTTTTGTGTTTTGTGTTTGGGCCCTTTTGTGCGTCAATATTTGTGTATCCTAAAGCGAGTTGAAAAGGCCGTTGTAGTTCATTTTAATAAGTATATTACATTCTTTATTAAAATTGTCCTCCTACGCGTTTCGGCGTTTGTTACGCCTTCCTCAGGGAGTCTGGTTTTACATGCATATAAAAGACATTTACATACATATAAATATTTTAACAAACATTTCGATTTACATTAAAATACATACATTAAACTTATTGTAGTATTTCCTACAGTGTCGTCATTGTTCCTACGTCTAAATTGCACTTTTGTTTATGTCTTTCCATCGTCGTTTTATTTCTATCATCTTTGCGCATCAAGTTTTGTTTGTCAACTGCTATTGCTGCCGCGTAAATAAAGTTTGTCTTTTCAATTCTTCTTTGTGGTTTACAGTGTTCTCCCCTTGTTGTTGTATTCGTAGGCTCTCTAGCGTCAGTCTCGTTCGTTCTCTTCTCTCAATGTCTAATATTTTGGTGTTGTCGAAATCAGCTGTGTGTCCTGTCGTGTGATATGCTGCGCAAGTGCTGTTGTCATTTTCCCTTTGTTTGCGTCTCCTTTATGTTGTGCAATTCTTGTGCCTAGCGCGCGTTTCGTTGTTCCTATATATACTCCGTTGCATCTTTCACCTTCTTTTCCATTGCACTTGATCTCATGTATGACGTGTTGTTGTTTGTCTTTTTGAATTTTGTCTTTCGTGTTCGTAAACAAATTTCTTGTGTTTGTATGTGCTTTGTACGCGTACATTAGGTGTTTTGAATGTGCGTGTGGAATTATTTTGGTTATTGTTTGCCGATTTGTTAAATTACTTATGTATGGTACACTAATGTATAGCTTATCCTCTTTTTCTATGTCTTTGTTTTTGTCTGTGTTCTTGTTTTGGGCTGTCGCGTTTGTTATTAAATTGTCTCTAAGTTTCTCGGGGAAGCTATTTGTTACTCCCTGTACCCATAAAATGGGTAAAAAGGGGGTACTTAATCTGTGCAAATGTATGTAACATGCAGAAGGAGACATCTCCGACCCTATAAAGTATATATATTCTTGATCAGTATCAAAAGAGATTTCGATTTGGCCATGTCCGTCTGTCTGTCCGTCTGTCCGTCCATATGTATGAACGCAAGGATCTCAGCAACTATAAAAGCTAGAGACACCAAATTTGGAATGTAGGTTTGTGTATAGCGGGAGCAGGTCTAGTTTATTTTAGATTTGAGATATCTCCCCCCGTTCCCCCGCTATTCGATGAAAACCGTTTTACAGGAACAATTTTCAAGATATAGCTTTAAGATTTGTGTAAGTGTACGTAGATGCGATCGGAAATTTTTGACCTGTCTACAGGGAGTTTTGTAGTCGGGTATACTAGCCTATAACATTCTTACTTATTTCTATTTATATTTGCAAATTTTTATGAAGCTGAATTCCAGACTTCACCTTTTCGGACAGTGGGCGTGCATTTTTCAAAACCGGTAGCACATATCTCGAATTATTTAATGTGAGGTGCTTGGAAAATTAGTTTCAAAATAATTGGATGATAAACAGAAAAGTTTGAAAACGAGTTTGAAGTCAATTAGACGATAATTAAAAAAGCTGCACATAACATTTTTCTGCGAATTTTCGGAACTTGGGGGTAGATTTACCTACCCCTACCCCACAGATTGGACAGATTAAGAATGACTAAAGTATTGTACATGCCAAATCCCAAATCTATATCTTGAAAATTGTTACTGTAAAACGGTTTTAATCGAATAGCGGGGGAACGGGGGGAGATATCTCAAATCTAAAATAAACTTGACCTGCTCCGCTATACACAAACCTACATTCCAAATTTGGTGTCTCTAGCTCTTATAGTTGCTGAGATCCTTGCGTTCATACATACGGACGGACAGACGGACAGACAGACGGACATGGCCAAATCGAAATCTCTTTTGATACTGATCAAGAATATATATACTTTATAGGGTCGGAGATGTCTCCTTCTGCATGTTACATACATTTGCACAGATTTAGTACCCCCTTTTACCCATTTTATGGGTACAGGGAGTAAAAACCCTTGATACTTTGAGGGCAATACAACGGACGGAAAATAGTTGGAAAGCTTCAGTCTGGATTTTTAGTATTATTCGTTGAATTGGTTTTCAAATGCCAAATGATTTTAGAAAATCTACTCCGCGTCGCCAACGCTGGCGTTTTACCAGCTAGTAGATTATATTTTCTGCTGTAATTCTTTATTAAGGGTATTCCGGGCTTTATTTTTATATTTTTTGATCAGTTCCAACTCTTTATTCCAACATGGGACACGTGAAGGTTTTCTTTGAACCGTCTGTGGTATGGCTTGGTTGGCGCTCTTCAGTACTATTCTTGTAATATTTGCTGCCTCTTTGTTTATATTATTGCCAATTGGTGTGTTTGAGTTGTATTCAAATGAAAGGTGACTAAAGTTATTCAGTCGCAGACTTAATTGAAACAAGTAAGAATGCTATAGTCGAGTATACCCGACTACGAAACTCCCTGTACCCAGGTCTAAAACATCCAATCACATCTAAGTCCACTTACCCATACACACACACATACACAAAGACGCACGCACACAGGCGGCAAAAGTGGCTGTGCTTCTTCTTCCCCCTCTCGCTGCATCACTGAATCTTCTTTCGTGAATAACTTCCGTGTTTATTATCCGATCGACTTGAAATTTGGACAGTATATTAAGAGAGACTAAAGTATTGTACATGCCAAATCCTAAAGCTATATCTTGAAAATTGTTACTGTAAAACGGTTTTAATCGATTTGCGGGGAACGGGGGGAGATATCTGAAATATGAAACAAACTTGATCTGCGTATGCTATACAGGAACCTATATTTCAAATTTGGTGTCTCTAGCTCTTGTAGTTGCTGAGATCGACGCGTTCATACGGACAGACGGACAGACGGACAGACGGACAGACGGACAGACGGACAGACAGACGGACATGGCCAAATCGAAATCTCTTTTGATACTGATCAAGAATATATATACTTTATAGGGTCGGAGATGTCTCCTTCTGTCTGTTACATACATTTGCACAGATGTAATACCCCCTTTTTACCCATTTGTGTGAGTAAAAATTAGTGTTGTTGTTGTTTTTGGTATTGTTGAAGAGTGTTGTTATTATAGGTACATGGTTTAATAGTACATTATAGGTAAAGTTTAATTGTTTGTGTCATTGAGTTGTGTGTGGATAGGTGTGTGGGGTTGCCGTCATTGAGAAGTATATATTGGGATTGTACCAGGAATTTGTCCAGAATGTTACCGCGTTTATTATTTTTGGGAGAGCCCTAACTTTTATGCTAGCTGTTAAAGTCTCCAGTGACGATAGTATTGTTATGCATTCGTAAAACTGATTGAAGATTGGAAAGTGTAAAGTTTTTGTCAGGGGCTATGTAAGTAGAGATAATGTTGATTTTCTTTTTTGATTGTATTTGTAAACAAACGGCTTCAATGTCGATGTTTAGGATTATTTCTCTGTGTTGCACAGAGTTGTGTACCAGTATACCAGTATGCCAGTACCACCGTAAGATGATGCTGAAACTGTAAAATATAAAGAATAATTAATAGGGGTCGGTAGTATTTGGTTTGAAGATATGTGCATTTCCTGAAGTGTAAATATTTGTGGGTGATGTGTTTTAATTAGAATTTGTAAATCACTGTAGTTGTTTTTATATCCTTTAATATTCCATTGAATAATTTTAAGGGTTATTATTATCATTATTGATTTAATAGTTTAGGCATTCATGTGGAACTCTGAACACAGTCATTCTGTTTGGCATTAGCCAGTAAGTTAGCTAAGGGGTCTAATATAGAAGCGCGAGCGATAAGGACATCAGCTGGACAATAGCAATTTAAATATAGTCTCTTCGACATTCTCTGCACGATCGCAAATGTAGGAGAGCCCCACGCAGATCTCAATGACCAGCACCAACTAGAGTGAAAATTGTGTCTCACCGCGGCTGAACAAGGGGAGCGGGACAGACGACGCAGTTTGAGAACTTCGTTATCTGTTCCGCTCCCCCAGCCAACCGCATAGAGACGGAAAGGAATTTTAATTTTAATCTACTGTTTCGTAATTGGGGAAACTTTTATCTTATTTTACTCCCTGTACCCATAAAATGGGTAAAAAGGGGGTACTAAATCTGTGCAAATGTATGTAACAGGCAGAAGGAGACATCTCCGACCCTATAAAGTATATATATTCTTGATCAGTATCAGAAGAGATTTCGATTTGGCCATGTCCGTCTGTCTGTCCGTCTGTCCGTCCGTATGTATGAACGTAAGGATCTCAGCAACTATAAGAGCTAGAGACACCAAATTTGGAATGTAGGTTCGTGTATAGCGGGAGCAGGTCAAGTTTATTTTAGATTTGAGATTTCTCCCCCCGTTCCCCCGCAATTCGATAAAAACCGTTTTACAGGTACAGTTTTTAAGATATAGCTTTGGGATTTGGCATGTGCAATACTTTAGTCACTCCTAATCTACTGTCCAAATTTCAAGTCGTTCGGATAATAAACACGGAAGTTATTAACGAAAGAAGATTCAGTGCTGGAGCGCAAAGGGAAGAGGAAGCACAGCCACCACTTAAAATGCCTCGCTTGCACAGCGCTTGAGCTGTCGCTCGTGTGTGTGCGTCTTTTGTGTATGTGAGTGTGTAAGTTTACGAAGATGCGATTGGAAATTTTTGACCTTGGTACAGGGAGTTTCGTAGTCGGGTATACTCGACTATAACATTCTTACTTGTTTTAAGTTGGCTTCTAAGTTTTCTTAATGTGTTTCTATAGGGTATATTTTTGTGGTGAGTGTGACGTTTATGTTTTTGGCATTTTGGATGCGGTTGCAGATAGAGTCTGAATCGACATCAGGATAGTGATTTGTTTGGCGTATTTCAGTATTATTTTTGTCATTAGTGTTACCATTGTGGTTTTCGTTATTATTTTCCAAATTGGGGCTATTGTTAAGTTCTATGTTAGTTGTGAGTGAGGTGTTTTGTTTTGTGACTGTGGAGTAGATTGAACCGTTGTGTTGGTGTCTCTCGTGGTATATTGTTACAGCTGTTTTGGCGTCTACTTTTCGTAGAAATTTTATGGCTTGAATCTCTTGTTGCTTGATGAAGATTGGACATTTTCGGTCCAACGATGAGTGATCACATGGAGAGAGTTTCTTGTCACGGTAATTGATGCAGTTCTTGTCAGTGGTACAGATCTTGCTTTCGTCTTCTTCTGGATGGTGTTCCGCACAATTGTAGCAAATATTCTTGCCATGTCAAAGTTTTGACA
The DNA here is from genome assembly GCA_035043065.1 of Hirtodrosophila confusa. NCBI lineage: Eukaryota > Metazoa > Arthropoda > Insecta > Diptera > Drosophilidae > Hirtodrosophila > Hirtodrosophila confusa. The sequence continues at coordinate 9,560 of JAWNNI010000147.1, read as the reverse complement.
AATGGCCAAAGCGGAAGCAGTTGTTGCAACGCAGAGGAAGTGGTATGTAGGGTCGAACATTGATCTTTTCATATCCTATCACTAGGTGTGTAGGGGTGGTGTGAGAGTCAAAAGTTACAACAACGACACCGATTTTTCTTCTTCTTCCTTCCACTTTCTTCATTATTTTTTTAACCTCCTTCACATGCTGGTGTTTGAGTTCATTGGCAATAATCTCCTTGCTTAGCATGCGCAGGTCATTTCAATAGATAACACCCTGGGAAGTGTTGAGTGTTTGGTGTTCGGAACTTTAATGCTATGTGTTTCAAGTTCGGTAAGTTGAAGTAGTTTGTTGGCTTGAATTAAGTTTTAAGTCTTGATCAGTAATGTTCCTTCTTTGGGTGTCTTCGCAAATTCGACTTCACCGCTGCAGGCATGTGACTTTTTACTCCCTGTACCCATAAAATGGGTAAAAAGGGGGTACTAAATCTGTGCAAATGTATGTAACAGGCAGAAGGACACATCTTCGACCCTATAAAGTATATATATTCTTGATCAGTATCAAAAGAGATTTCGATTTGGCCATGTCCGTCTGTCCGTCCGTCCGTCTATCCGTCTGTCCGTATAAACGCGTCGATCTCAGCAACTATAAGAGCTAGAGACAACAAATTTTGAATGTAGGTTCCTGTATACCATACGCAGATCAAGTTTGTTTCATATTTAAGATATTTCCCCCCGTTCCCCCGCAAATCGATCAAAACCGTTTTACAGTAACAATTTTCAAGATATAGCTTTTAGATTTGGCATGTACAATTCTTTAGTCACTCGCAATCTACAAGTCGATCGGATAATAAACACGTATGTTATTCACGAAAGAAGATTCAGTGCTCCAGCGAGGGGGAAGAAGAAGCACAGCCACCATTGAAAATGCCTCGCTCGAGCTGTCGCTTCCGCTGTGGCTCCGTGTGTATGCGTCCTTGAATAGTGATGTGTTATAGAACGATTCCTTATCGGTGCGTGAAATAATTACAAATTTTGGGTCCATTGAAGGTTTCCCTTATCGTTTGGGAACCCCATCTTGAATAATGTGATTCTCTTGATTCGCGTGTTTTTTTCTGATGTTGCGATGAACTAGACTATGGCGATAGTTTGTTTGACAGTTCAGTGTTGCGCATCGCAAACGGAGCACACTTTTTTGCACGGTGGCAACCAGTGTGAAGCTTCTGTGCCGTAAAATTAAAGTTTGACACACACTCAAAAAGCGCACATGTGCAAAAAAATTTATTGTTTGGACTTTTATCTTATAGTTTTTAGATTTGGTTGCACAGTTTATATCTATTAGCAATACGCGCACAGGCACGTTTCTTTTATGCTACTATATAGTGGACTTGTCCCAAGTTATTTAATTTGTAGCACAATTTAACAGAATTTGACTGGATCACAAAAAACACACGTGTAAGCACGATCAATAGAGTTACCAGACTGCCAAATTGGTTTTAAATTGCGACTATATCTCAAACTGTGTATAGATATTTGAAAGTGAGTCGAGGCCGATCGGATGATAAGCAAATAAATCTAATTATAGTCCGGCCAGGCTTGAAATCATTTTTACAACACTACACGTTAATAAACTCGGGATATATCCCACCAATTTTGGAAAAGACAAGCTTGTTCTTAGCTCTGATTAAATGGGATGACTATAACTGATAGCTTCTACAGGAACAATGGTTCCAAAGTTCAGCTTAAGTTTGTCTTTTGTATAAAAAACATTGGGCATTCCAAATTTAGCCGTTATTCTTGAACATTTCTGAATGTTTAAGGCTTTTGTAGTCTTTGATCTCTGTGTGTTTAAACGGACAGACGTACAGTCAATTGGACAGGTCTAGAACGACTCGGCTATTGGTTCTGAGCAGGAATATATGTATACTTTTTTGAGTCGGAAGTGTCTCCTTCTACCTATAACGCACATTTGCACAGATTTATTAAACCCTTTTACTCATTTTATGGGTTCACGGTGTTACAATTGATTTAGTATATTACCATTTTGAATTCTAAATAACACTTTAAATATAAATACATCTCTTCAACTTAATGACAATTTCCCAACTGATATTTGTAACCTTTCTTTTCTGTTCCGTTTGATGTGTTTTTCGGAAATTAATACACTTCCGCTTATGCGCCCAGCTTATTACTCAAAATGTTTGTTTCGCCCGACGTTGAAGCATTAAAATTAATTTGTTTTTGCTGCCGCTGTCGGAAGCGTGTTGTAATCAACCGACAAATAAATTAACGCCTAGCAATAGGAAGAGTGGGTGAGGCTCAGAGGGGAAGGTTGTGCCCGGCAAATTGCGAGTTTTGTATTTCGACCTTTTCACTTGATTTCCGTTTATGACTCACTTTTTATACTTTTACATTGGGTATTTATTTTTGTGCCTTTGTCGATATCAGCTAAAAGAGCCACGAGTATTTTCTGATTGGCGACACACACTTTCGTATAGATAAAATAGGAAAATGTTTTTTAATAATTTTATTGTTTTTAAAGGCCTGAAGAGGTTAATATTGAATATTTAATTTTAAGGCGCACAGCTTAACTCAAACAATAAAGAGCCTTGTAGTCGGAAGAATCCCTTGTATAAGGTGCTCATATTCAAGGGAATGGGTTTTTATTGTGTGGGCTTACTACAATTACCAGCTTTACCCGATGAAATAAGTTGATTAAAATTAATTAAATTGAATTTTTCTCTGTACGCCAATCGTAAGAAATACACAAAAATGGGAAACCAAAAATGTTCCAACCCTTTGAGCATATTTTTATAAATTTTTGAGCCACATACCATAAAATGAGCAAAAGTGGATTTTAAATCTGAACAAACTTATGCAACAGGCAGAACTAGACATCTCAGACCCTATATAGTGTATTAAGTTAAAATTTAAAAAAAATGTCTACAGAAAATAAGATCTACCGTGCTGAAGTTTCTAAAAACCCGTACTAAAAGAAACACAGTCTTCATACTCTGATTAAAAAAATTTTTTTTTAGAAGGGCATATTGTGTTTGTGCAATGTCAGCCTGTCTGTCCGTACGTATGAACGCAATTTTTCCATACCCTTGAAGCTGGAGCATCCAAGCTTGGTACAGATGTTGGTGTATGTTGCCGTCTCTTTACTCTTCTTTCACCCCACAAATAACCAAATTATTCGGGATTTGCATCAGAGTATTCTGCTGTCCGACTGCAACTTTTGAAGGAAAACAAGTAAGACTGCTAGAGTCGAATATACACGACTACAAAACTCCCTGTACCCAGTTCAATTATTTCCGATCGCTTCTTCGTACACTTACACATGCACACACACTGCGTATGGTATTCTCGAACCTACATTTCAAATTTGATGTCTCTAGCTTTTATAGTTGCTGAGATCGACGCGTTCATACAGACGGACGGACAGACAGACGGACATGGCCAAATCGAATTCTCTTTTGATACTGATCAATAATATATATACTTTATAGGGTCGGAGATGTCTCATTCTGCCTGTTACATACATTTTCACAGATTTAGTACCCCCTTTTTATCCTTTTTGGACCTGGGTACAGGAAGTTTTGTAGTCGGGCATACTCGACTATAGCATTCTTACTTGTTTTTACTCCCTGTATTGTCCAGAATTAGTACCCCCTTTTACCCATTTTATGGGTACAGGGAGTAAAAATCGAGTATTTATACTATGTTCCCGAAGGGAAAATGGTATATTGGGTTTGCGAAGTGTCCATCTGTCCGCCTGTCCGTATGAACGCAATTTTTTTGCCTTTATTATACTATGTTCCCGAAGGGAAAATAGTATATTGGGTTTGCGAAATGTCCGTCTGTCCGAATGAACGCAATTTTTTTGCCTTTATCTTTGAGCTAGAGCAACCAAACTTGGTACACCTGTTGGTGTATACCGTCAATTTATGAAGTGTCGAGATCGACCCCCACCCCCATCCCCTCCCCCACAATTTGGGAAAACCTTTATCTTCCCCATTTTTAAAGCTATAGTCACCAAATTTGGCATACAGACTAATGTTAAGATCTGCTTCAAAAAAATTTTGATCCCCTGACCCCCACTCCCACAAATCGGCATATGATATCCCCAAAACACGTTTTTCAAGGGGTATATCCCCTACAGTTTCAAAGATAGAGTTACCTAATTTGGCATACAGACTAATGTTGACCACGTGGATAAATCTGCATCAAACAAATTTTGACGCCCCCACCCCCTCCCCCACAAAGGAGAAAAATGTATATCTCTCACACCTTTACAGGTAGAGTCACCAAATTTGGCATACAGACTAATCTTAACTTTCTGGACAAATCGGCATCAAATAAATTTTGACCCCCACACACCCTTCCCCGCAAATGAGAAAAATCTATATCTCCCACACCTGTGCAGTTTTTTTCGCGTCTCTTTCTGATTACACAAATAACCAAATTATATAGGACTGGGAACATAGTATTCTGCAGTCGGGTGCGCCCGACTGCAACGATCTTACTTGATTTATTTGTGAATAACCTCGATCCCGATTGCTGGCAACTGACAACCAAGAAGAAAAAAGGAAATCCTGCGCCCTCACGTTTTCATGGTCCTTCATTCCGAAAACGGAACTACCTTTGTAGGTGCCTCCAGGGATCTATCACGTGACTTTTTAAAAGCCACGCAATCCCAAATTACGTCCGTTCACAGCCAACAGAACTTAACGTGGCGTTTCAATCCCCCTAGTGCCCCTCATATGGTCGGCCTCTGGGAGGCAGAGTGAAGAGCTTTAAAACGCTCTTCTACAAGCCCACTGGGGGCATCAATGATACGTTCGAAGAGCTCTCTACTCTTCTCTGTCGTATCGAAGCCTGCCTCCGTTCACGCCCCATCTCTACCATGTCGGAACACCCCACTGAGCTGCTCGAATTGACCCCTGGCCATTTCCTAGTTAGCGGGCCGTTGCTATCCTCGGCAGAGCCAGAAATAAAAGACGCGGCTGAATCCATCCTCAATCGTTGGCGACGAATGAAAGCCATGAGTCAACAGTTTTGTCCACGCTGGAAGACAGAATACCTAACGGAGTTGCACAAGAGGAATAAATGGTAACATCTCCTGCAAAACATTCAGTCTGACAACATGGTCATTGTCAAGGAAGACAACCTACCATCGTCTGAATGGCGGCTTGGCCGAGTCCGGCGCACGTATCCGGAGGCCGATACTCACGTCCGCATGGTCGATAATTTGACCACGCGCGGGGTCATACTTCTGGGCGGTGATGTACTAACGAACAGTACATACAAGTGGCCCAGCGACACCAAGCACGGGCTTGTTAACGCGCGGACACAAGCATAAATGAAACCCAACTCCCGCCCAACCGACCGAGTGGCGCGCCGCATAACGTACGGAAGCGAAAGATCGCGGACATGCAAATACAAAAATAACATTATACAAAAAATCCCTAAGGATTAAATAAATAACATAAAAGTAAAATTTTGAGTGTGGAAATTTAAGTATCATTACTTACTAGATGGAAAAGATTGTTATAGTTAGAGCGTAGTGATAGCTGACCCAGGGTGGCACAGCCTGGCAACGGTTTCCATTGTATTAGGAGCCGATGTGTATCCGGATATAATCCTGCCGGGACTAATTCCCAGCCAAGGGGGGTTGGCGCAGAACAGCACTCTGGGATGGATCCTCTCCAGGTCGTGAAGTTTTGCAATTATATTGTAAGGGGGGCGGAATGTTGTTGCCGAACGGTAAGCAACGATTTTCCAGTCGTTCCGTTCTCCCACCCATTTCCAAGCTACTGTTAATCATTTAATCATTTTACTCCCTGTATCCATAAAATGGGTAAAAAGGGGTACTAAATCTGTGCAAATGTATGTAACAGGCGGAGGAGATCTCCAACCCTTTGAAGTATATATATTCTTGATCAATATCAAAAGAGAATTCGATTTGGCCATAACCGTCTGTCTGTCCGTCTGGCCGTCTGTATGAACGCGACGATCTCAGCAACTATTAGAGCTAGATACACCAAATTTGGTATGTAGGTTCCTTTATAGCATACGCAGATCAAGTTTGATTCCAATTTTAGATATCCCCCCGTTCCCTCGCAATTCGATAAAAACGTTTTATGCCAACATTTGTAAAGATATAGCTTTGGCATTTGGCATTTATAATGGTAAGGTTAGGTTAGGTTTCGGTGGCTGGAGGAGAGGAAAACTAGCGTTAGCCTATTCCACACTTGGGCCAAGAGCTGGTCCCTTGGGATACCACATGACATCTTTTAAACGTTGTGTTCCCCTTTGAACCAATTAGAAGAGCTAAGGAATTTGAGGATGTTGTGTATCCCAACCTCGGAAACGTCCGAAAAGGTATCGAAATTATAGTGCCCCAGGTGTGGGAGCCTCCTCCTGCTAAGTGCGGGGCAGTGACAGAGCAGGTGTTCTACGCTCTCTTCCTCTTCTGCTATACCACAACTTCTGCAGAAGTCATTGTGTGGAACGCCTAGTCTGTTGGCGTGGGTTTGTAGTGTGCCTGGGCGGGGGTTTGAGTTTTGTTTGCCCTGTTCGAATTTACGGAGATTTCGAGATAGTGCACTTCAAGCTATGCTCTTGCTAGCTCGCCGGCTTGTGTCGGGGTTCGTTCTACTCTCTCCTTATACGTCATACTCGCACGCACACCATCATAATATTTAAGTGCACTGTTTAAAAATGGGACGGAAATGTTATGAAAATTAAAGCAAGCTCCGGGAGACAATAGCTTAATCTAGCTATTACTACTCAGGCTGCATCCCGACTAAAGTGATATCCTGTAAATTAAGTGGAAGTATGTAGGGAACTCTGGTGGAATTGAGCCCCATGGTCTTTACCCACCCAACCAGCGCAGAAATAAATCTTTCTGCGCCCCTTAAAAAAAGTTATGTGAACTTCATGCGCTCTCCGAGTTCACCATGCTCTACTAAGGACGAATAGGTGATCAAATTAGAACATAACGAATCTCCTCTTTAAATTACAAATATATATTTACAACCCCTTCGTAGTTGCCTTTTTATAACTTCATACATTTTATATCTACATACATATTTTAAGTAAGACAAAAAGAAAGTAATAGCTCCAATTGGTTAGCAATATAATGGCAACGCAGGCCAACTTCAAACAGAAAAAAAAATAGTTGGACAATTATTATTAGGTAGTTTTTTTTAGGTGAGCAACCCCAAAGAGTCGGACAGTGATAAAGATTCTAAGGACTGAATGTGCATATCAGAGTATCAATATTCAAAAAAAATTAAACCAGATTATTCGTGCAGCTTAAATTTAAGGTACGTTACCAAACTCTTAATCCTCGAAGTCGTTGAGCTCAAAGACGACGCAGGTAAGTATTGCTGTGAAAGAAAGTCGGATATACACATATAAGAAAATTTATCATGACTGCTATTCCAAATCCATACCCGTTATATATCCAACCACTTTTTGTACTATTAGTTAAATAGGAAATAAATTTATATTCTAAGTATTACTAACTTGAAATCTAAAAAAAAATTAATTATAGAGAATATGTCATGTGAAGACAGTAAATCAAGAGGCGTTGCCTTCGGTACTTCATGTACATGGTTGATAAAAAAAAGTTAAACCATTTCTTAAACAAAACGGTTGAATGACAACTATAAACACTTTTTCTTTTAAGTTTAACTGAACACTTCAAATTATAGATATCTGCCGCTTGATTCTTGCAATAGCTTTACAAGTACATAGCCAATTTTAGCTCAACACACTGGCGGCCAGAATCACGTGCATGGCAAAAAGAAACTGAATTGCAGAGAAGTGTCCCCTCATTTAACTAGTACATTTTTTTTTGTATGGATGGATATAGTTGATTTACGATGTGGTCGTCCGGTTGACTACCGCTGCTCCTGGAGTTGCCCTAGCCCTTCCTTGCAGGACTGTACGGCGTTCTGGCGAAGTCTCAAACCGCTTTTCAGGGACGGCCAGAGCCGCCCGCGGCCAAACAAATATATTCGCCAAGTGTTGCCGAATATAGTAAAAGGCTTCCTGGTCACCAGGGTGTACAAGAACTCTGGGTGACGTTGATCTGTTAACAAGACCAAAAATCTGCGATCACGTGCACCGGTACTATAATTAGATATATATATATATATATATATATATATAAAGCATCAAAACTGACACTGAATCAATATACCTGACTCCTGGTTTTGGTTCACTTTTCACTTTTCGGTGAGATTTTTGGTCAACACCTGCGTGCAAAAATATATATATATATCTATATATACTTCAATTACTTTAACCGAGAATATTCCACGTCTGCTCGCCTTGAACTTCTCTTTGCATGTGATTCCTATTGAGTTCCCGATACTGTACCAGCCCATTGCCCTTGAGCTTTTAGTTTTTCTAGGTCATACTCTATTTGCCCTTCTTGCTCTTGAGTGCAGACATAGAGATCCACGTGGGCGCCTGACTAAATCGGCTTCATCAGGGGTTATTCTCTAAATCACTCAATACGATCGTGACTATTTGAGCTATTATGAAGAGAGAGTGAGAGAGCTTTAAAGTGCAGCTTGCGCTTTGGACTACTTGTGCACTGCTTGCGCACTGCTTTAACAGTACCGGGGTATTCTATAAGTCCTACCTACGATACAATTTAGTACTAAGTGTAAAACGAATACAAAAGAGTAGTACCATTTTTCCTGCGACAAAATATATGGCCACTACAGGTTCCTATTAGGCAATGGCCTGTGAGAGCCCCTATAATTGTCGAGATGTGGGATCTCTTGTGTTTAATCAAAGCAGAATTGCGCTTTGGATTAAGAGTGGGCCATGTGAGTTTGGAGACCGTGCATGTAGTGAGAGGCATACCGACAATGCTCTGAGGATTGTATCGTTGGTGCCTTGTCTGGCCAGTTCATCTGCCAATTCGTTGCATTCGATATTACGGAAGGCACACATTCGAGGATTACACTGAGCTGTTGGGCTATCTCGTTTAGAGACTGGTGGCACTCAGTGAGTGAGGCTGCATTGTTGGTGCATGAGTCGAGCGCCTTCAAGGCAGCTTTGCTATCTGAGTAGTATGCGCAGGCAAAGGGTGGCTTCCTGGATGGCCCTCACCTGTGCCTGATACAGGCTACAGTGATCGGGAAGCCGGAAGCTAAAACGGATTCGTAAATCGGGAGAGTATACGCCACCACCCACTCGTTCATCCAGCTTCGACCCATCTGTGAAGAATCTGATCGAACCTGGTATGTGTTGAAGCGGCTTTTCCCAGTCTTTTCGACTAGGTATGCAGACCTTGTACAACTTGTCGAAAGTCAGTTTTGGTTTGCAGTAGTCTGTTATATTGGGAATCCGAGGTATGGACTCGAGAACTACGGTGTGCCTCGTGTTACCCGTCGTCCACTTGTTGGATTCCCTGAGTCTGATAGCTGAGTTTCCAGCTAGTTCTTTGGATAGTAGGTTCAGCGGTATTAGGTTAAGCATGATATTCAGGGCCTTAGTTGGTGTGGTGCGTAGGGCTCCACTAATGCAGATTTCTGCACTTCTTTGAACTTTATGGT
>JAWNNI010000146.1:0-47712 GCA_035043065.1 Hirtodrosophila confusa | reverse complement strand
GATGCAACAATTCGCATTATAGATTGTTGATAGATTTTCCATAAATGTATCGGTCGGTCGATATTTGTTAGTAACAACATGTAATAAGTTTGCCGCCAAATTTGAGACTTTTGAATTTTTGCTGACAGCGGTGAATATTTCCGCAGTGCACGGGACTTACGCAAACAGATAAGAGTTTTCACTTAAATTAAGTAAAGACAATTTACCACCCTTCCGCTATTTTCTGAATGTAAGTATTATTCTTCTAACTTCAAAAATATTTTTTAAAGTACTACGCCCACCCGTCGCCACGGGCGAGAAATAGGGGTCAAAGACAAATAAGTGAGATTATTTGTTTAGTTACATCGGCTTGAAAGTCATTGTCAAAGCCATACACAACAAATCATTAGGCGTTTGACTCAACTATTTGGTTTCCACTGGAGGGAAAACTGTGATACGCTAATCAGGTCAGTCAGCACGAACTCTTTTATATATATAGATTTCGTCGGGCGAGTCCGGGGTATTTCCAGCTATAAATAATAAATAATTATAAGAATTGAATTTTAATAAAATTAAATTCAATATAGATAGGAAATGCGAGCAGCTCCGCGGGTATAAGCTATATCTATATATATAAAAGAGTTCGTGCTGACTGACTGACTGATTGGCGATAAATCGCACAGCCCAAACCGTAAGAGCTAGGATGCTGAAATTTTCACAGTAGGTTCCATCTATGATGAAAGTGCGCGCTAAGACGGGATTTTGGAAAATTCCACCCACAAGCGTGGAAAATCGCGGAAAACTGTGGTATGAAACTTTTTTGTTTACAATCCAATCGGTTTCAAACTCATTTTCATAGATCAACATAAAAACTCATTTGACACATATTTCACCGATTTTGGAAAATCCACCCTCCTGGGCGGAAAATGGGGCTCTCAAGGTTGTATGGGCAAAAGTCTAATTTTAATCCGATCAACTTCAAATTCATTTTCAAAGCTCTACACATTAAATAATTCCACACGTGTATCAGCGATTTTGGAAATTTCAGCTCATGGTCGGAAAATTAGCGGAAAACTCTGGCATTCGACAATTTTAATTTTCATGCGATTGCCTTCATACTCATTTTCAAGGTTCTACACAAGCTTATAATAGGCGCGGTGCCCAAAGATAATGGAAAATCTACCCCGAAGTTCGGAAAATTCGCGGAAAAATGTTGTATGCAACTTTTTTGATTATCGTCCGATTGACTTCAAAATCATTTTAAAACTTTCGTGTTTATCATCCAATTATTTAAAAATTCCTTTTCAAAGCACCTCACATTAAATAAAAAAATGCACGCCCACGGTCCGAAAGGAGTGAAGTGGAATTCAGCTTCATAATAATTTCGAAATACAAATACAAAAACCTCACTACTTTGGGCAATACAACTGGCGGAAAATAGTTGGAAAGCTTTAGTCTGGATTTTTAGTATTATTCGTTGAATTGGTTTTCAAATGACAAATGATTTTCGAAAATCTACTCCGCGTCGCCACGGGCGGGAAATGGAAGTCAATGACAAATGAATGGAATTATTTGTTTAGTTAGATTGGCGTCAAAGACATTTTCATAGCCCTACACAAAAACAAGTAAGAATGCTATAGTCGAGTATACCCGACTACAAAACTCCCTGTACCCAGGTCAAAAATTTCCGATCACATCTATGTACGCACCCTTACACATACACACACACGAGCGACAGCTCGAGAGCAGCGCGTGCGATGCATTTTAAGTGGTGGCTGTGCTTCTTCTTCCCCCTCGCTCCAGCACTGAATCTTGTTTGTTGAATAACTTCCGCGTTTGGTATCTGATCGACTTGAAATTTGGACAGTAGATTAAGAGTCACTAAAGTATTGTACATGCCAAATCCCAAATCTATATCTTGAAAATTGTAACTGTAAAACGGTTTTTATCGAATAGCGGGGTGACGGGGGGCGATATCTCAAATCTAAAATAAACATGACCTGCTCCCGCTATACAGGAATCTACACTCCAAATTTGATGTCTCTAGCTCCTATAGTTGCTGAGATCCTTGCGTTCATACATACGGACGGACAGACACACGGACATGACCATATCGAAATCTCTTTTGATACTGATCAAGAATGTATATACTTTATAGGGTCGGAGATGTCTCCTTCTGTCTGTTACATACACTTGCACAGATAAAATACACCCTTTTTACCCATTTGATGGGTACAGGGAGTAAAAACACACATAACTAAATAAATAATTTATGTATTATTTAATGTAAAAGATGCAAAGTATGATACAATGTTTAATATATGTTTATTAGAAGCTAATACATTTATTTACAAACCATTATATTTTAAACCTATTGAACTATTTTCTGATGCTGCTGATGGTGATAATAATTATGTTTATGATGATCATGCTGCTGCATGAAAAAAAAATAGCGTAATTAACAAGTAAGAACGTTGCAGTCGGACGCACCCGACTGCAGAATACTATGTTCCCAGTCCTATATAATTTGGTTATTTGTGTGTTCAGAAAGAGACGCGAAAAAAACTGCATATGTGTGAGAGATATAGATTTTGCTCCTTTGAGGGGGAGGGGGTGGGGGTTTCAAAAATTTTTGATGCAGATTTGTCCAGTGGGTCAACATTAGTCTGTATGCCAAATTTGGTGACTCTACCTGTACAGGTGTGGGAGATATAGATTTTTCTCGTTTGCCGGGGAGGGGGTGGGGGGTCAACATTTTTTTGAAGCAGATTTGTCCAGAAGGTTAATATTAGTCTGAGGGCTCAATTTGGTGACTCTACCTGTAAAGTTGTGAGAGATATAAATTTTTCTCTCGATCTCGACACTTCATAAATTGACGGTATACACCAATATGTGTACCAAGTTTGGTTGCTCTAGCTCAAAGATAAAGGCAAAAAAATTGCGTTCATACGGACAGATGGACAGACGGACAAACCCAATATACTATTTTCCCTTCGGGAACATAGTATAAACATAGCGCAACCCTACATTTATCGCATTCTGTATGCGTAAGACCCGTGCACTGCGGAAATGATCACCTCTGTCAGCAAAAATTCAAAAGTCTCAAATTTGGCGGCAAACGTATTACATGGTGTTACTAACAAATATCGATACATTTATGGAAAATCGATCAACAATCTATAATGCGAATGCAGCTGTTCCGATTTACTACAATTGTTGCATCGGGGTATGCGAAATAGCAAATAGGTTGACAAAACGATAGAAGTAACCAAATGAAGTAGCCGTTAAGTTAAAATTTAAATAATAGGGTGTACCCTACGGGTGTACGGGTGTACCCACCCCTAATATGAGAGTGTCTGGCTGGCCGGCGCTGCCCACCGAGAAACACCTGTCACGTAACAATATGGCGCCCAATGAAATGTTGCGCGGTGTTGCTGGATGAGCAACATCGAGGCAAAATTATCAATAAAATAAATAACAACAAAATTACTAAGTCTCGCAAAATGGATCTGCCGTTTTGCATCTTTCTTTATGGAGCCAAGACTCTCTGCAATTGCACGCTGTGGGGAAGATCTGAAGGGCATTTCTTCAAGTTAGGGATCAGGATAGGGATTAGTTAAGGTTTGGAGGCTGATGCTACTTATTTCAGTAAGCATACATTGCTCCAATAATATAATGTTTTTTTTTGTGTCGTCGCCGCTTATTATTAGTAGGCGATTCGCCACAGTACACATTGCCTGGTGGAAAACTGTGATATGAACGAGTCGGTAATAAATAATATAGAGTAGGGATAGATTATAGGAAAATGTTAATTGGTCTATGTAGTATTTTTGTAGTCTTTTTTTTTGTTGTTCTTTCTTGTGAAAAAAATAATCGTTTTTATACTATGTTCCCGAAGGGAAAATAGTATATTGGGTTTGCGAAATGTCCGTCTGTCCATCTGTCCGTATGAACGCAATTTTTTTGCCTTTATCTTTGAGCTAGAGCAACCAAACTTGGTACACCTGTTGGTGTATACCGTCAATTTATGAAGTGTCGAGATCGACCCAACACCCCCACCCCCTCCCTCGCAATTTGGGGAAAACCTGTATCTTCCCCAATTTTAAAGCTAAAGTCACCAAATTTGGCATACAGACTAATGTTGAGATTCCCGACAGATGTGCATCAACAAAATTTTGACCCCCCACCCCCACCCCCACAAATCGGCATATGATATCCCCAAAACACGTTTTTCATGGGCTATATCTCCTACAGTTTCAAAGATAGAAATACCTAATTTGGCATACAGGCTAATGTTGACCACCTGGATAAATCTGCATCAAAAAATTTTTGACCCCCACCCCCTCCCCGGCAAAGGAGAAAAATTTATATCTCTCACACCTTTACAGGTAGAGTCACCAAATTTGGCACACAGACTAATGTTAACATTCTGGACAAATCTGCATCAAACAAATTTTGACACCCCCACCCCCTCCCCCACAAATGAGAAAAATCTATATCTCCCACACCTGTACAGGTAGAGTCACCAAATTTGGCATACAGACTAATGTTGACCCCTGGACAAATCTGCATCAAAAAATTTTGGACACCCCCACCCCTCCCCCACAAAGGAGCAAAATCTATATCTCCCACACCTGTGCAGTTTTTTTCGCGTCTCTTTCTGAACACACAAATAACCAAATTATATAGGACTGGGAACATAGTATTCTGCAGTCGGGTGCGTTCGACTGCAACGTTCTTATTTGTTTTTCTTGTTCGTTGTCGTCACAAGTCTGGTTTGATATCTGAGTGTCCCGTGAGATCTATATAGTCTCACTCGTTGCAGTTCAGTGTCAAATAAGAAAGTTGAGAACACGAGTATTAAGAAATTTAACAGATTAGGTAGAAGGGGTCCAGAATCTTGACTATCGGTCATCCACCTGAGGGATGACCAGAATAGTACATCAAACCCAGAGAGATTCAGTATGCAGAGTTGAATAGCGTGGAACAGTATGATGGCATTCCGCATAGAGTATAATCCTCTCCCCTCCTTAGTTTTATGGTTGTTGTTGAATCTTGTGGTTAAAATTTTTGGTCAAACGTATTGTGTGTTCGGGTTATTGATATTTTTGGTTTGGTGTACGATTTTTTTGGATAGTAAATAATTTGAGTATTTAGGATTTAGGTAGAGATTATTAGGATGGCATCTGGGGGCGATAGGAATGACCATGGTCACCAAACGCGCTCAAGAGGGGCACCTGCGGATGACGTGTCGTGGGGTGAGGACGACGGGGTCGATCCGCTGCCACCATTGCAAATCCATAAGGGTCTGCCTCGTACTCCGACTAGAGTCAAATCCGTTTCTGGTTTTCAGCAATTACCACCGGCATTGGGATCGGCTGAAAAGTCGGCAGTAAATGCAGCGATGGCACAGGCTCACGCCACATACAGGCAGTCCTTATCGGATGGGGTCAGTGACGGGATTAGGGATGAGATTAGGGCAGGCATGCAGGAGATGATGCACTTGCTGAATGATGTGCTTCGTCCGCTAACCGAGGCCCTAACTAGAACCTCCAGTAGTCAGCCACCTCCGCCTCCTTAAGCCGTTGCAGCCAACACAAGTTGAGCCGGCGTCGGCTATGCCACCAAATACAGGGGCTATACCCAAACGGATGGCGAAAAATATGTTTTCTGGCCAGTCGCCTCCCCTGATAGACGAACCTAACGCTGATGCAGATCTGATCAGCGAACTAGCACTGGACGAGCAGGAGAGGGCACGCCATTGGCGTAATCCTTTGTCGAGTCATAGGCCGGTAGAAAATCGTGGGGAGACTGACGTGTTACAAGACGAGCACATCTATACCAACTCCTACGATCGTGTGAATCAGTCGTGGAGGGTGGATAGATGGGGAGTATCGTTTGACGGTAACAGCGCTCAGTCGTGTATTGAGGACTTTGTCTTTCGGATCGAGTTTCTTCAGCACCAAAATCGTTGTCCATGGAACGAGATACTGCGGGGATTCCATACCCTGTTGTCCGGCAAAGCCAGAGACTGGTATTGGCTACACGTCAGGCAGTCGAGAGTGGACAGTTGGCCGATTTTGAGGAGGGCTCTTATCGACAGATTTCGGGGTCCGTGGTCAGAACACGATAGGATGCACGAATTGCTAAAACACGCGAGCAACAGCCCGGAGAAGGCGCTGATGATTATATTCATGCCATGCGACAGCTTTCGTCGCGTTTACAGAAGCCACTTAGCGACATTAGGCGACATAGCCGACCATCATATGGTGACTCCACGCGATACCCCGTAGCGAAGAAATTGGTAAACGAGCTAGAGGTCGAGCCCGAAGAGATGGTCGAAGAAGCACGGGTAGAATCGAGGCGTCAGAGCAGACCAGGTTGTTGGAACTGTGAGGAGTCCGGTCACGATTTTCGGGATTGTCCGTCCATGGAGCGGAAGTTGTTCTGTTATAAGTGTGGCTGTCCGGGAGCTATTTCACCGAAGTGTCGGGGTGCTCGGGAAACGGCAGGGGAGGTGAAGAAGGCGGGCGGCTCACGCTCGAGGATACAGTCCACGAATGAGTAGGAATAGGCGAGGAGCAAGATAAAGTTTGTAGTTTTAGGAGTGTAGGTCAAATTAAGAAAAATATAAGGCATCTACCCATAGAGGATAGGATAAGGAAATATTTAGAAATTAGGAATAGGATATTTAACATACGGCAATTGGATGGGATGCGAATGGTGACACGACGAGTAAAGAAAGCACAAGAACGAGTTCGGCGTCGACGAACCGTGAAGCGTCAAGTCGTGGAGGCGGTTAGACGAGGTGGCTCGTCAGATTCGCGCGTGTTTGCCGAAGTATTAGTGGGTAGTCACACATTAAAAGGGCTCTTAGATACGGGGGCGAGCGTGAGTTTCTTGGGAAAAGGAAGTCGGGAATTGATTGAAGAATTGGGAGTCCGAATGCAGCCATACGTGTCACTAGTCCGAACTGCTGGCGGCGATGATCAATCGATCATCGGCCGAGTAGATTTGCTGATAACGTATGCAGGACGGTACAGGGATATAACTTTCTACATATGCCCTTATCTGGAACAACGGGCCTACTTCGGAGTCGATTTCTGGCGAGCGTTTCAACTAGCACCAGCCACCTTAGGTCCCGAGAAACCCACCTCAGCCACAGCCAACTTGGACAAGTTGCTAGCAGTGTCGATGAAACACTATGGGGAAGAGGAGGAAAACTTGGAGGGTGAACCAGATTCGTGAGAGTTGTCGAGGGAACAAAGAGTAGAGTTGGAGGCAGCATAGAGAGAGTTTTTGACTTTTGAACAGGCAGGGTTAGGGAGAACCGCTATGGAGAAACCCACTATTGAGTTAGTTGAGGGTTCCCAACCGTTCAAAGATCGACCGTATCCACTGTCACCAGCCATGCAAAAAGTCGTGGACGACGAAGTCGACAAGATGTTGAGTTTAGGAGTGATAGAAGAAAGTAATAGTCCGTGGAGTAACCGTACTACTGTAGTACGACGGCCGGGCAAAGATCGCTTCTGTCTGGATGCGCGTAAGCTCAACAACTTAACTCTGAAGTACGCTTACCCATTACCAGTGATAGAAGGCATATTATCTAGAATAGCTCAGACTTACTATATTTCTAGCGTTGACCTAAAATTTGCGTATTGGCAAGTCGAGTTGGACGATAAAAGCAAGCCTTATACTGCTTTTACGGTACCTGGCAGGCCGTTATATCAGTTCAGAGTCATGCCGTTCGGCTTGTGTAACGCAGCCCAAAGACTGGTACGTCTAATTTACAAGGTTATACCTACGGAATTGCGGTCAAATATTTTTGTGTATTTGGATGATCTTTTGATCATCTCCCCTGATTTTCCAACTCACGTAAAATATTTTAGACGCGAGAGCCGATGTTTACGGGAGGCAAAGCTATCCATAGGCTTACAAAAGTCAAAGTTCTGCTTTAAAGCGTTAAAGTATCTCGGCTTCATCATTGGAGGAGGTATGCTACGTATGGACCCTGAGCGCGTCATAGCCACTAAGCGAATACCTGTTCCGCGTTCACGAAAAGAAGTTCGTGCTTTCTTGGGTACGGCGGGTTGGTATAGACGCTTTATTAAAGATTTTGCAATGATGGCTGTTCCTCTGACGGATTCTTTAACGAAAGATAATGCGAAGTTTGTGTTGAGTGAGGAGGCGGTACAGGCTGCAGAGAATCTGAAGACAGCCCTGACGACTGCGTCAGTACTCGTGCATGCAGACTTTTCACGACGATTTTTCGTGCAGTGTGATGCATCGCAGTTTGGAGTAGGGGCCGTTCTATTTCAGAAAGATTCGGAACAACAAGAACGACCTATTGCTTTTTTTTCTGCAAAGCTGATGTTTATCAGCGCAATTATTCCGTTACAGAGAAAGAGTGTTTGGCAGCCACTCTGGCTATCAAAAAGTTCAGGCCTTATATTGAACGAATGCCTTTTACCTGCATCACCGATCACGCTAGCCTAAAGTGGCTAATGTCGATGAAAAATTTGAGCGGGCGGTTAGCTAGATGGTCTTTGCAGTTGCAAGGCTTCGACTTCAACATAGAACACCGTAAGGGCGCTGAGAATATCGTGGCAGATACTTTGTCCCGGAGTGTCGAGGCGTTAAGACATGATCCCGGGGAATTGTTAGGATTCGAGACTACGGCTTTTGAATCGACCGAGTACCAGGAGTTGTTGGAGCACGTACGGCAGAACCAGGACAAATTGCCAGACATTTCGATAAAGGGAGAGACGGTATTTAAACGTATGAATTTCAATCGCTTGGAAGATGAGTTGGAAAGCACGATGTGGAAATTATGGGTTCCCAACTCGTTGACTACAGCTTTGATTGAAAAAGCACATGTGCAGGAAACAGCAGGACATGGGGGAGTAGCCAAAACTTTGGAGAACTTTCGACGTCAGTTCTACTGGCCTGGCATGACTATCCAAGTGAGAGATTGGGTGAGACAGTGCGTCGTGTGCAAAGAAAGGAAGGCTCCGAATTTTAGCATGCAGGAAGGAATTGGAGAAGAAGTGGTAACAGAGCGGCCTTTCCAAAAACTGTACATTGACTTTTTGGGAAAGTATCCGCGATCCAAACAGGGCCATGCGTGGATTTTCATCGTGGTGGATCACTTCTCCAAATTCACATTTTTGAAGGCCGGGATGCCAGTGCCTCAAACGTGGTGAACTTCCTAGTTAATGAAGTTTTTTATATTGTTGGAGTGCCTGAAGTCATTCACTCAGACAATGGATGTCAATTCTTGTCGAAAATTTTTCAGGGTATGGTAGAAGCTTTTGCCATCTCTCACATGCGAACAGCCGTGTACTCGCCACAGAGCAATGCTGCAGAACGGGTTAACCGCAACGTACTGGCCGCTATAAGGGCGTACTTAGACCAAGATCACCGTGAATGGGATCGCTATTTACCAGAAATTGAGGTAGCCTTGCGAAATGCGGTACATACAGCCACTGGGGTTACTCCGTTTTTTACTGTGTTTGGCCATCACATGTTTTTAAACGGGGTAAATTATAAGTTGGCACGAAAATTAAGGTCGATGTGTGATCATGAGATTGCTCATCTGAACGCAGCAGACAAGCTTGAGATCATACGACAACAAGTACAGCAGCAGTTGCATACGTCCTATGAACGTAGTCAACAGCGGTACGATGCACGAGCCAGAGTTTTTAAAGCTGTCCCAGGCCAAGAAGTTTATCGCCGCAACTTCGCAATTAGCGACTTTCGAATAGCCTTTAATGCCAAGTTTGCTAGAAAGTTTCTACGAGCTCGAGTTGTACGTCGAGTTGGTAACAACTCATACTTGCTTGAGGATATGCAGGGGAAGCCACTGGGGGTATACCACGCCAAGGATATCCGACTCTAACCAGTGTTCGTGGTGTGCCTCACATTGGGGCGCTCTTTTAAACGCAGATATGGGCAGGTCGGTTAGGCGCAACAGCAATGCACTTAGGAGGACAAAGAATTCCCTGCTCCCAAAGATTCCGCGCTGTAGCTTTGCGTCTCTAGGAATCATTGGGTGATGTTGCATCGGGGTATGCGAAATAGCAAATATGTTGACAAAACGATAGAAGTAACCAAATGAAGTAGCCGTTAAGTTTAAATTTAAATAATAGGGTGGTGTCCGGAAATTATGCTTAGAACCACAGGTTGGGCGGGAACGCTATGGCAATGATATCAACTGCCACGATTCGGTACTGAACGTTTGTTTGTATATTGTTGTATTGCTGATTTCTTTTTTTTTTGTAGTTTAGTTAGTGATGTGTAGATTTGGTGGTGTTGTGATCGTTTGTGACGGCGGGCACGGGTGTACCCACCCCTAATATGAGAGTGTCTGGCTGGCCGGCGCTGCCCACTGGGAAACACCTGTCATGTAACACAATTATTATGTATTGTGTAGTCAATCAGCAAAGCAACATTCACATTATATTAACTAAAAATTTACATAACTAATTAATAAACTTAAATGATTAAAATTAACCAAATAGTAGTACTCCAGCAGTAGCGCGCCAACTACCGTAGATCGATAGCAAAGCATCATGTCTGAGAGACATGAGCAATGTGGCGATTTCAGTCGCACTTGTAAGTTTTAAGGCCGAGAGCGCGATAAATCGTGCTTATTATTTTAAGCGGCGTATTCACATTTTATTTTAAACTATTATTAACAAATTACCAATTGAGGTAATATTTGATGTTTTCCAACACAAAGGTGAACAACTATCGTGTCGATATACGCATATCAGTCAACTTTTAATTCCATTCATTTCATTATTTCGACAATAAAGTTTTGTTTCGCCGACAGAATTTGCTTTCTAATTTTTAGATGCGTCGATTAAGACCAAAGTCAGACATTGTGACGCAGTCTTTATATTGGGGCGCTATACTAAAGAATTACCCGCCAAACACATGTCGAGCAGCATAGCGCCATCTACTGTAGATCGATTGCACAGCTAGGCAGAGTCTGAGACATAAGCAATAAGGTGATTTCAGTCGCACTTATAAGTTTTAAGGCCGAGAGAGCGATTCAAGAGCAAGATTTCTTATCTCTTTTGCACTTTCACGTTGTTATGTAGCAGCTGGCGCATACCGAGATTTTCATACAATTTTCAAATACAATTTTCTTATACTTCCCGATATTTATTTAACAATTTTTTTCTGCACTTCCACCTAATTTGATAATAAGAAGGTACTGTAAAAATTGCGGGCTTCTAACTTCTACCGTTTGGGCTGCCCAAATGGCACCAATCAGTCAGTCAGGTTGAACTCTTTTATATACATATATAGATGTACATGTATGTATTTATATACAAGGAGCAACGACAAAGCATTCTTTAGTTTTAAACACGGTTTAGAGACAGTAGGTTACGCCATGCGCATGTCCGTTATTCGCCGTTATTCGGCGTCCGAGCGTGCGACACACTTTATGAAATTCAGTGCGCAGTTTTGAAGTTGTATGAAAATCACTGACTTTTTTCTGTAAGTCGTGTGGCTGTAATTCCACTCCGATTTTTAAAATATTGCAATCATATTGTAGGGAACTTCATACCGCGTCGATTGATAGGTCTTAGTGCCCTGTAGGTGGCATACATATTAAATAGTTCGTATTTAAAGTTAGAAAATGTTTGCCAGTCCGAATGCTTACATTCTAACTTATCAATTTTAATGCTATGATTATGAAACTTGCACAAGTCTTTATTTTAGGAGCAGGCAGCACATATATGAAAACCAGCCGGATCGGATAACTATATCATATAGCTCCCATAGGAATGATCGGTCAAAGACTATGTTTTTGTATGAAAAACTTTGTTGTTTATAAAGATACCCTAACCAAACTCATCAAATTTATGTTTCATTATGTTCCACATATGGTGACCAAATTTCATTAAAATCGGACTAATATTTCTTATACCTGCCCTAGGAGCGGTCGGAGTTGTATGAAAAACGCTGCAAAATTTTTAGAATTTAGCCACTTTTTCTGGCAATGGTATTCAGCAAGTCAAACAAGTAATCTTTAATTAATTTATAGTTTTATTTAGTTTCTTGTACATTACAGTAGAGGTTGGATTACAAAGGCGATTTAACTTTCTTATCGTAAAATACATCCTACTACGGAAAAACAATTGCTTAACTGTAAAATGGACATTTACATTGTAGGCTTCGTCAATTTGTTTTTTACTCCCTGTACCCATAAAATGGGTAAAAGGGGGTACTAAATCTGTGCAAATGTATGTAACAGGCAGAAGGAGACATCTCCGACCCTATAAAGTATATATATCCTTGATCAGTATCAAAAGAGATTTCGATTTGTCCATGTCCGTCTGTCTGTCCGTCTGTCCGTCCGTATGTATGAACGCAAGGATCTCAGCAACTATAAGAGCTAGAGACACCAAATTTGGAATGTAGGTTCGTGTATAGCGGGAGCAGGTCAAGTTTATTTTAGATTTGAGATATCTCCCCCCGTTCCCACGCAATTCGTTAAAAACCGTTTTACAGGAACAATTTTTAAGATATAGCTTTGCGATTTGGCATGTTTAATACTTTAGTCACTCCTAATCTACTGTCCAAATTTCAAGTCGTTCAGATTATAAACACGGAAGTTATTAACGAAAGAAGATTCAGTGCTTCAGCGCAAGGGGAAGAAGAAGCACAGCCACCACTTAAAATGCCTCGCTTGCGCTGCGCTCGAGCTGTCGCTCGTGTGTGTTCGTCTTTTGTGTATGTATGTGTGTATGTGTCTGTATGTGTGTGTGTATGTGTACGAAGATGCGATTGGAAATTTTTGACCTGGTTACAGGGAGTTTCGTAGTCGGGTTTACTCGACTATAGCATTCTTACTTGTTTGGCATAGAACCTTGAAAATGAGTTTGAAGCCAAGCGCACGAAAATTAAGAATGTCGAATGCCAGAGTTTTCCGCTAATTTTCCGACCATGGGGCTGAAATTTCCAAATGTGTAGAGCCTGGAAAATGAGTTTGAAGCCAATCGGACGATAATCAAAAAAGGATCATAGAACAGTTTTCTTCAAATTTTCCGAATTTGGAGGTAGATTTTCCAAAATCTTTGACCACCAATTTAGTTTATCTATAGAACAATGAAAATGAGTTTAAGACCATGGGGCTGAAATTTCCAAAATCGCTGATACACATATCGAATTATTTTAAGTGAAGAGCTTTCAAAATTAATTTGAAGGTGATCGGGTTAAAATTAGACTTTCGCCCGTACAATCTTGAGACCCCCATTTTCCGCCCATAGGGGTGGATTTTCCAAAATCGGTGAAATTTGTTTCAAATTTATTTTTGTGTAGAACTTTGAAAATGAGATTGAAGCCGATTGGATAGTAAACAAAACAGTTTCATACCACATTTTTCCGCGATTTTTCACTTTTGTGGGTGGAATTTTCCAAAATCCCGTCTTAGCGTGCATTTTCTGCAGTCGGGTGCGTCCCTATTTCTTGCCCGTGGCGACGGGTGGCCGTAGTGCTTCAAAATATTCTTGAAGTTAGAAGAATAATAACATTCAGAAAATAGCGGAAGGGTGGTAAAATGTCTTTACTTAATTCAAGTGAAAACTCTTAAAACAATCATTTCCATTGTTAAAACATAGCGCAACCCCACATTTATCGCATTCTGTTTGCGTAAGTCCCGTGCACTGCGGAAATGTTCACCGCTGTCAGCAAAAATTCAAAAGTCTCAAATTTGGCGGCAAACTTATTACATGTTGTTACCAACAAATATCGACCGACCTATACATTTATGGAAAATCGATCAAGAAACTATAATGCGAATGCAGCTGTTCCGATTTACTACAATTATTATGTATGTTACGTGACAGGTGTTTCTCAGTGTGCAGCGCAGGCCAGCCAGATACTTTCATAACAGGGGTGGGTACACCCGTGCCCTCCATCACGAATAATCACAACATCACCAGATCTGCACATCACTAAACAACTGACTAAAAGAAAACTAAAATACAAAAAGAGACATCAGCAATACAACAAAATACAAACAAGCGTTCAGTACTGAATCGTGGCAGCAGATGTTATTGCCATAGCGTTCCCGCCCATCCTGTGGTGCTAAGCAATATTTACAGACACCACCCTAAAAAAACAGATGATGGCACCTATTCCTGCATTTGTAAACAATCTCTCCCCTCCATCACAAGACTAAAGCTTCCATTTCAAATATCATGACTCTATTATATAATTCTATAAATAAGGGCGAACATTTACTTAAGTGCTAAAATACATTAATTAATTTAAATTCAACGATTATTTGGAGTATAACAGCATAGGAACATATTATGTTAAATTTATGTTAATGTTTTAAGGCAACTTCTCGTTGCGAGACACTGGTCACACAGGGCCTTTAGTGTTCAAATTTAAATAAAAATTTTGGCTATTATAAATTATTTTAATTAAGCCATAAAGGCCTTACAATTCGTGAATCTTTTACCCAAGGCAACTGAAATACATTAAGTAGCAGTTGCTAACACATCCTAAGTACAAGTGAATACCGTCAAGAATGTGGAAAATATCGTAGAATTTAAATTTGTTCTACTTGGGTATGTGCCTAATTACTCACACATATAAAGGTTCAGCATATATGTACTTATTTACATTACTCACACAGCTACTTTTAGGATCTTACGTTGTCGTTGTAGTTATTGTGGGTCCAAGATGACGTTGACGATACGAAGAGCTGCTAGGAAGATACAAATTTATAAGTACATTGCCTATATGTGTGTGTGCGTATTTACGTACTAAATTGCCAAAATTCTTCGGTGTCCGACTTACACGACGTTAGCAAGTGATACAATTAGCCTATTGCAAACCTATATAATTATTTAATTTACTTTAATTATACGTAATCGCAAAATCCAAAATTTCAAACTGATACAAAGTCAAAACAGCTGTTTCGTTTTGTGTTGTATCGTATCTGCCAATAAGATCCACAACCCAAAACGATCAGCGGCTGTTTCGAACAATGTAAACAACACCACTGAGTCTTATGCATTTGTATTATTACAAAGCCGATTAACGTTAATTGTTGGCACTACACTTTCAGGAGACGCCTCTGAGATCGGTTCACCGTATACTTATGGTTATTTTTGAATAGTAGAGCTGCTCCCTGCGACTTTCGCTGCCTCTTGGAGGCAGACTTGGGGTGGATGCTGATGCAGCGGTCAACATTAATCCGGCAGACGAGTCGTTCAAAAGGCTTGCCACCAAGGGCTCCAACAATGTGGGGATGAAGTGGCCCAAGATTAACAGCCGAACGGCCAAAATGCTAACTGCTAGAGAGCCCGTAATTGCTCTCTAGTCACACGGCGGAGCAAATAACGGCTTTTGTGCCACCAGGCTGGTGTCGCACACCAAATGGTGGCGTTCCAAACCTCTAATGGATTTCGGCTATTTAACTGCCCACAAACTGAGGCGCATGCGTACCTTTTGGGGATGCACAAAACCACTTAAACTTCGTTAAAGTGCACTTTGCACCACTTTCGGTTCGGTATGAAAATGTTTGTCAGCAAAATTTAAGAATTTAAAACCGTACAAGAATTTTAAATTTTCGGCGCACGTGCAGCGTAAGTACGTCTGCTCGTTTGAGGTTTCCTCGACCTTGTGTTGACCGCATTACAGTCGAATCATTTGCACACTTAGCTGCAGAGCTTTAGCCGAACGAGTGCATTCACCTACGCCCGTTTCGTTGCGTAGCTTACGCATAGCTGTGTGCGTAGGCGTAAGCTTAGCCGCTAGCATAAGGGTCCTCACTACTTTAACCTTAAATATCTTAAAAATAAATTCCCCCTATTATATAAATTTCAGTGAATTCTATTGCTTATCTAGCTTATCGATATCTTCTTTCGTGAATAACTTCCGTGCTTATTATCCGATCTTGAAATTTGGACAGTAGATTAAGAGAGACTAAAGTATTGTACATGCCAAATCTTAAAGCTATATCTTGAAAATTGTTACTGTAAAACGGTTTTAATCGATTTGCGGGGGAACGGGGGAGATATCTGAAATATGAAACAAACTTGATCTGCGTATGGTATACAGGAACCTACATTTCAAATTTGGTGTCTCCAGCTCTTGTAGTTGCTGAGATCGACGCGTTCATACGGACAGACGGACAGACAGACGGACATGGCCAAATCGAAATCTCTTTTGATACTGATCAAGAATATATATACTTTATAGGGTCGGAGATGTCTCCTTCTGTCTGTTACATACATTTGCACAGATGTAATACCCTTTTTTACCCATTTTATGATTACAGGAGTAAAAGCGCCGCAACGTGTGGCACACCACGAATACTGGTTAGAGTCGGATATCTTTGGCATGATATACACCCAGTGGCTTCCCCTGCATATCCTCAAGTAAGTACGAGTTGTTACCAACTCGTCGCACAACTCGGCTCGTAGAAATTTTCGCGCGAACTTAGCATTGAAGGATTTTCCAAAGTCCTAATTGCAAAGTTACGGCGATAAATTTATTGGCCTGTAACAGCTCTAAGAACTCTGGCTCGTGCGTCGTACCGCTGTTGACTGCGTTCATATGACGTATGCAACTGCTGCTGTACTTGCTGTCGTATGATGTTAAGCTTATCTGCTGCGTTCAGATGGGTAATCTCATGATCACACATCGACCTTAATTTTCGTGCCAACTTGTAATTAGCCCCGTTTAGAAACGTGTGATAACAGTAAAAAACGGTGTAGCCCCAATGGCTGTATGTACCGCATTTCGTAAGGCTACCTCAATTTCTGGTAAATAGCGATTCCATTCACGGTGATCTTGGTCTAAGTACGCCCTTATAACAGCCAGTACATTGCGGTTAATCCGGTCTGCGGCATTGGTCTGCGACGAGTATACGGCTGTTCGCATATGAGAGATGCCAAAAGCTTCTACTATACCCTGGAAAATTTTCGACAAGAATTGACATCCATTGTCTGAGTGAATGACTTCAGGCATGAATGACTTTTCCAAATAGTTGAGCTTTATTTGTGGTGTGGGGCTGTGACTATAATTTTGAAGTGGATATAACTGAACAAGTAATCTCACTCATTCGACTTTGACCCCTATTTCCCCATTAAAATATTATTGTTGAAGTTGGAAGAATAGTATAATCTAGAAAATAGCGGAAGGGTGGGAAAAAGTTTGTACTTAACTCAAGTGAACATTTTCAAAATAATTATGCCCATTATTAAAATATAGCGCAATCTCACGTTTCTCACATTCTGTTAGCGTAAGTCCCGTGCACTGCGGAAATGTGCACCTCAGTCAGAAAAAATCCAAAATTTGGCGGCAAAGTTATCACATGTTGGTACTGTCTAATATTAACCGACCGTCAAATTTGCACGGGTTTGCCTCAACAGTCTGGCAACTCTGGTTTTTTTTCGATATTTTCCAACAATAAAGTCTTGCTCGGCTGCCGAATTTTACTTTCTAGTTTTCAGACGCGTTGTTTAAGACCAAAGTCAAACATTTTGATAGCAAAGCATAGGCAAAGTCTGAGAGACATAAGCAATAGTGCGATTTCAGCCGCACTTATAAGATTAAAGGCCGACAGAGCGATTCAGAGAAAGTATCTTCTCTTTTGCACTTTCACGTTGTATATATTCTTAACCATATATATATTCTTTTTCCGGATATATATTTTCACAGTAGGTTCCATCTATGATGAAAGTGCGCGCTAAGACGGGATTTTGGAAAATTTCGCCCACAACGTGGAAAATCGCGGAAAACTGTTGTATGAAACTTTTATGTTAACCATCCAATCGGCTTCAAAGTCATTTTCAAAGATCTACACATATATTCATTTGACACATATATCACCGATTTTGGAAAATCTACCCCCCGGGCGAAAAATGGGGGTCTCAAGGTTGTATGGGCAAAAGTCTAATTTTAGTCCGATTACCTTCAAATTCATTTTCAAAGCTCTTTACGTAAAACAAATCGACAAGTGTATCAGCGATTTTGGGAAATTCAGCCCTATGGTCGGAAAATTGTAGAAAACTCTGGCATTCGACATTTTTAATTTTCATGCGATTGGCTTCAAACTCATTTTCATTGTTCTATAGGTAAACTTAATAGGCGCGGTGGTCAAAGATTTTGGTAAATCTACCCCCAAGTTCGGAAAATGCGTGGAACACCGTTGTATGCAACTTTTTTGATTATCGTCCGATTGACTTCAAGCTCATTTTCAAACTTTTCTGTTTATCATCCAATTATTTTGAAACTAATTTTCCAAGCACCTCACATTAAATAATTCGGCACATGTGCTACCGATTTTGAAAAATGCACGCCCACGGTACGAAAGGGGTGAAGTCTGAAATTCAGCTTCATAATAATTTCCAAATATAAATAAAAACAAGTAAGAACGTTGCAATCGGACACACCCGACTGTCGAATACTATGTTCGTAGTCCTACATACATAATTTGGTTATTTGTGGGTTCGGAAAGAGACGCGACAGTCAGTAGTCTGTATGCCAAATTTGGTGACTCTGCCTGTACAGGTGTGGGAGATATCGATTTTTCTCATTTGCGGGGGAGGGGGTGGGGCGGTCAAAATTGTTGTGATCCAGGTGGTCAACATTAGTCTGTATGCCGAATAAGGTAACTCTATCTTTGAAACTGTAGGAGATATACCCCTTGAAAAACGTGTTTTAGGGATATCATATGCCGATTTGTGGGGGTGGAGGTGAGGGTCAAAATTTTTTGATGCAGATCTGTCGGGAATCTCAACATTAGTCTGTGTGCTAAACTTGGTGACTATTGCTTTAAAAATGGGGAATATACAGGTTTTCCCCAAATTGTGGGGGAGGGGGTTGGGGGTCGATCTCGACACTTCATAAATTGAGGATATACACCAACGTGTGTACCAAATTTGGTTGCTCTAGCTCAAAGATAAAGGCAAAAAAATTGCGTTCATACGGACAGACGGACAGACGGACATTTCGCAAACCCAATATACTATTTTTCCCTTCGGGAAAATAGTAAAAAAACCTCGATACTTTGCGGGCAATACAACGGGCGGAAAATAGTTGGAAAGCTTTAGTCTGGATTTTTAGTATTATTCGTTGAATTGGTTTTAAAATGCCATATTATTTTGGAAAATCTACTCCGCGTCGCCACGAGCGGGAAATGGAAGTCAAGGACAAGTGAGTAGGATTATTTGTTTAGTTAGATGGGCTTCAAAGACATTTACATAGCGCTACAAAAACAAGTAAGAATGCTATAGTCGAGTATACCCGACTACGTAACTCCCTGTACCCAGGTCTAAAACATCCAATCACATCTAAGTCCACTTACCCATACACACACACATACACAAAGACGCACGCACACACTGGCGGCAAAAGCGACAGCGCAAGCGAGGCAATTTAATTGGTGGCTGTGCTTCTTCTTCCCTCCTCTCGCTGCATCACTGAATCTTCTTTCGTGAATAACTTCCGTGTTTATTATCCGATCGACTTGAAATTTGGACAGTAGATTAAGAGAGACTAAAGTATTGTAAATGCCAAATCTAAAAGCTATATCTTGAAAATTGTTACTGTAAAACGTTTTTATTGAATTGCGGGGGAACGGGGGAGATATCTGAAATGGGAAACAAACTTGATCTGCGTATGCTATACAGGAACCTACATTCCAAATTTGGTGTCTCTAGCTCTTGTAGTTGCTGAGATCGACGCGTTCATACTGACAGACGGACAGACAGACGGACATGGCCAAATCGAAATCTCTTTTGATACTGATAAAGAATATATATACTTTATAGGGTCGGAGATGTCTCCTTCTGCCTGTTAAAGTATATGTATTATTGATCAGTATCAAAAGAGATTTCGATTTGGCCATGTCCGTGTGTCTGTCCGTATGAACGCGTCGATCTCAGCAACTACAAGAGCTAGAGACACAAAATTTTGCATGTATGTTAGGTGGCGGCTGTGCTTCTCGGGTGCTCGTATGTATGCGTCTTTGTGTATATGTGTGTGTATGTGTAAGTGGACGTAGATGTGATTGGATGTTTTAAACTTGGGTACAGGTAGCTTAGTAGTCGAGTATACTCGACTATAGCATTCTTACTTTTTATACTCTGTTCCCGAAGGGAAAAATAGTATATTGGGCTTGCGAAATGTCCGTCTGTCGGTCCGTCCGTCTGTCCGTGCAATTTTTTCCACACTCTTGAAGCTAGAGCAACCAAACTATTCTAAGTGCCGGGCACCCTTTCGACCCCAAATATTAGCTTAATGTGAAAGACTAGAAACAGAATATTCTGCGGCCGGAACTTCCAACTGCAACGATCTTATTTGTTCATCTTGCCTCTCCCTCTCTCTCTCTCAACATACAAGACAGATGCTACTTACTATTCGCTACTTAGCTACAACACAATTTTACATTATGCAAGCTGTATCCGCCACACTTCGCTGTGCACATTGTGGTTGCATGGATGAGAAATAAATAAAAATAACTTACCACTATTTTCCATCCCGTGCCTTATGATTCTTTGTAAAGGCTCTGAAGAACTTACAACTATTTTTCCTTACCACTATTTTCCCTCCCGTGCCTTACAATTTTCCATTTACCCATAAAATGGGTAAAAAGTGGGTACTGAATCTGTGCAAATGTAGGTAACAGGCAGAAGGAGACATCTTCGACCTCGTAAAGTATATATATTCTTGATCAGTATCAAAAGAGATTTCGATTTGGCCATGTCCGTCTGTCTGTTCGTCTGTCCGTCTGTATCAACGCGTCGATCTCAGCAACTCTAAGAGCTTTTGACACCAAATTTTGAATGTAGGTTAGGTGGCGGCTGTGCTTCTTGGGTGCTCGTATGTATGCGTCTTTTTGTATATGTGTGTATGTGTGAGTGGACGATAATGTGATTGGAAGTTTTAGACTTGGGTACAGAAGGTTTCGTAGTCATTATATAGCATTCGTACTTGTTTCGTATATGAATTTTCTGGAACAGAACGAAGGGATTAGATGCACATACATATACAACATCACAAAAAGCGCACCACTTTGAATAACAATTTCAAAAGTAGCCAAACGATAAAAAATCAAAAGATGGTAAAAAAAACTCACGGCGGCTAAAGCACTTCGCTTCGCACAAAAAAAAAATTTCAATGAAACTATAAATTCAAAACCGAACTGTATGCTCTAGTTCTAAACTGATATTCTCTACTTCGAAACTGATACTATTTATATTTGTTAAGACCTACCGTAATATCTAAACCACAACACTTATGACCTAAAGTAACCTTAATATTTACATAACACATAAAGAATACACACATTAAATACATAAAGAGAAACAAACTGTCTAATTTACACTTTAGCACTATTTAGGATAGCAAGACAACAACCACCAAGTTGCTGACTGCGCACATGCACTTATTGCTTACTGCATGCGAATGATGCTTACTACACTGACCTAAATTAAGCAATACATCAGTATGCACTTTAACACACATAATTAATAAGCACTTTTTACCAATGTTATTCTTATAAATAGACCATAAGTTTGCTCAATAAAATAGTCTCAGACAGAACCACACCCGCGGTAATTATTTTTGTTGACTCTTTCTCCGCTGCCTACCTAGTTCAAGTGCTAGTTACGGCAAATAAAAACGAATTCTGTTTATGTGCTGTAATTCAAAATACAACATTATACCCAGGATAAACAATTTGGTGACCCCGACATTGGAATCACAGAAGTTGTCAACTAGGCGACAAAGGATTCTCCAGCGGTCCAGATCCAATCCTGAACCAAAGTGTCCACCAGGCGATACCTCAGGACAATCATCACTACAAGGACAAAACCAGCTAAAAGCAATACACCATATTTGCTACTGCTATTGTAATCAACAATAAAAGCAAAGACATATACAATATATATACATCCAACTTTGTATTCAATTTACTTTTATTGAATTGTCAACTTGCAAGTTGTGCTTCGTCACCTAGACGTCTAAGCGCAACCAATTCAAAGTCTCACGCGACTAAACTGAGACATAAATTCCCATAAAATGGCAATAAAAAATGCAGTTATGGATCAGCTGTTAAGTGCTCAGGAGGAAATCAGCCAAGAGATTTCAAGGCTCATTTCCAACTATAACAAGTAAGAATGCTATAGTCGAGTATACCCGACTACTAAATTCCCTGTACCCAGGTCAAAAATTTCCGATCGCATCTACACTTACACATACACACACACATACATAGACGCACTCACACGAACACAGCTCAAGCGTAGCGCAAGCGAGACATTCTAAGCTGTGGCTGTGCTTCTGCTTCAACCCGCGCTTCAGTGTTTATTATCCGATCGACTTGAAATTTATACAGTAGATTAAAATTGACCGAAGTATTATACATGCCGAATTCCAAAGCTATATCTTTGAAGATGTTGGTAAAAAACGTTTTTATGAAATTGCGGGGGAACGGGGGAGATATCTAAATCTTAGATAAACTTGACCTGCTCCCGCTATACACGAACCTTCATTTCAAATTTGGTGTCTCTAGCTCTTCTAGTTGCTGAGATCCTTGCGTTCATACATACGGACGGACAGACGGACGGACGGACAGACGGACATACAGACGGATATGGCCAAATCGAAATCTCTTTTGATACTCATCAAGAATATATATACTTTATAGGGTCGGAGATGTCTCCTTCTGCCTGTTACATACTGTTGCACAAATCCAATACCCCCTTTTTACCCATTTTATGGGTACAGGGAGTAAAAAGGACTCAGCTGAGAGAAAATCTCAGGCCAATTGTCACAAGATAAAGGCCTCAACTCTCACCGAGAAATGGGATTCAATCAAAAGGAATAACGGTATCATACGATTAAGCGGCGAGCTATCTGATAATCATAAATACTTCGTTTTTAATGAAGATATAAAAACCACGGTAATAAAATATCTGAAAATCCTCAATGAGGCTGCCGAAAATTCAGAACAATCTGGAAGCAAGGACGATTGGCAGATTCACCAAACACCAATTGAATCCAAGTTGAACGCACTGAGCCGTCGACAACGAGCAATAATAGCATCATTGAACCGCGCATTGCAACAAACTCACCCAATAGGGCACACGTCATTCGACTTCACAAAAAGTCTGTGGACCCAGATCCAGGAGGTTCACTTTCGAATTTATGAGGAGATCGAGGATCCAGAAGGAAAGGGCTACGATGCTAAGGAGTACTTAAAGGCCGAATCAACTGTACAATGCGCTTTGTCGCTGAGAACCAACATACCAAGCACTAATGACCTAAATCTGCCCTAAATAACAATTCCAAAATTTGATGGAGACTTCCTTAAATGGACACAATTTTACGACATGTTTGTGTGCATGGTTCACGACACCAACCTGCCCACTATCCGCAAAATGTGGTATCTAAAAACCAGCGAGATCAGCGAGGCAGAAAGGATGATACGCCATATCGATTTAAAGGAAGAAAGTTATCTTCACGCCTGGCACATCCTAGTAGACGCTTACGACAATCCGAGGGACATTGCGTCAATGGTATTAAACCGATTTCTATTGCAACAGGCTGTCAATGACCATATAAAATCCTTAAAGGAATTATACATAGTCACATTGGAGTCTCTTGCATCTCTAAAGGGACTCGGCTTGGACATCGTAACGTGGGACCCCATACTAATAGCAGTCCTACGAAACAAGCTGGATTCTACAAAGAAAACGCTCTATGGACAATCATTGAGCAATTCAAAGGAAATTCAGAAACTAGATACCATGCTTCAGTTTCTTGAGCAAAGAATTCGTGTTTTGGCCAGCGGAAACAAGCCACATGGGAATGTTAAAAGGGAATCGAAAGGAGCAACGTGTGCATCTTCTTCGACCACAGGAAAGGCGTGCCCTTATTGCAAGAAAACTAATCACTTGCTATTTCGTTGCGACGAATTCCGCGCCAAACCAACACCTGAACGTTTAAACTGGGTGCAACGCCAGAAAATGTGCGTCAACTGCTTCAAAAGAGACCACATGGCAAAGGCAAAGTCGCTTCAAATGTTCCAAATGCGACAAAAAACACAACACGCTGCTACATTTGGAAACTGGACCCAAGGAACTACAAACCCAAATTGTAGCATCTGCAAATTCTCAAAACATTAATCTCCTTGCCACAGCAAAGGTAGCAGTGAGTGAAAAGAATGAACAAGAAGCCACGTTCAATGTTCTGCTAGATTCTGAATCACAAATAAATGTGATCTCAGAAAAGCTGGCATCTTTGCTGTCACTAACAAGTAAGAATGCTATAGTCGAGTATACTCGACTGCGAAACTCCCTGTACCCAGGTCTAAAACATTCAATCACATCTACGTCCACTTACACATACACACACACATACACAAAGACGCACGCACACAGGCGGCAAAAGCGACAGCGCAAGCGAGGCATTTTAATTGGTGGCTGTGCTTCTTCTTCCCCCTCTCGATGCATCACTGAATCTTCTTTCGTGAATAACTTCCGTGTTTATTATCTGATCGACTTGAAATTGGACAGTAGATTAAGAGAGACTAAAGTATTGTACATGCCAAATCTAAAAGCTATATCTTTAAGACTGTTACTGTAAAACGTTTTTATTGAATTGCGGGAAAACGGGGGGAGATATCTAAAATTGGAAACAAACTTGATCTGCGTATGCTATACAGGTACCTACATTCTAAATTTGGTGTCTCTAGCTCTTATAGTTGCTGAGATCGTCGCGTCCATACAGACGGACAGACGGACAGACGGACAGACAGACGGACATGGCCAAATCGAAATCTCTTTTGATACTGATCAAGAATATATATACTTTATATGGTCGAAGATGTCTCCTTCTGCCTGTTACCTACATTTGCACAGATTTAGTACCCACTTTTTACCCATTTTATGGGTACAGGGAGTAAAAAGACACGATACCACACTTCGAATTGAAGGTATCGGTGGACAGCCAAAAATAAGCAGGTCTCGAGTCAATGTGCTAGTAAAATCGCTGCACAATGATTATACAATGCGGCTCGAAGCTTTCACATTACCGCACATAATCAACGATCAACCATCCCAAGCCATAAACAATGCAAGCTGGAATGTACCTGACAACATGCCGTTGGCGGACCCACAGTTCAACAAGCCGGGTAAAATAGATATGCTGATCGGCGCTGAGCATTATTATTCAGTATTGATCCAACAACAGCATAAAATACCCGCTGGTCCTATAAGACCGACCAAAAGACCGAGTTGGGATGGGTTGTGGCTGGAAAAATAACGGCTTCAAATAAATCAGCAGCTATTTGTGCAGTTACCACAGGAGAAGAAACGAATGCCATAATGGAACGATTCTGGACCATCGAAAACTTTGAAAACACTGAAAAGCAACTAACACCGAGTGAAAAAGGATGTGAAAGACATTTTATCGATAATCTGCAAACCGCTGCTGATGGCCGGTTCATAGTAAAGTTGCCGGTTTCCGAACACTCTTCAGCCCTGGGGCCCTCGTTGAAAATTGCAGAAAAGAGGTTCCTTTCGTTGGAAAAAACGACCAAAGCAGAAACTTGGAAGGGATATGTAGACTTCATGAAGGAATACGAGCAATTGGGACACATGAAACATGTCCCTCGCGAACTGCTTCCATCGAAGAACTACTTTATTCCTCATCATTGTGTGCTAAAGCCAGATAGCAGCACCACAAAACTAAGAGTGTTCTTCAACGCATCATGCAAGACATCGACGGAAAAGTCCCTAAACGACATATTGCAAGTTGGACCAACTGTGCAAAGCGATCTGATGGCGATACTTCTACGATTTAGAACGCATAAGTATGTCTTTACGGCTGACATAGAAAAAATGTATCGGCAAATATTGATAAATCCAGAAAACCAATTCCATCAGATGATAGTTTGGAGAAATAATCCCAACGAGGAAATAAGGTATTACCGCCTAAAAACTGTCACATATGGCACAGCATCCGCTCCGTTTCTGGCAACCAAAAGCTGATATCACCTTGCCAAATTAAACGTCAACAAGCTACCACTAGGATCAGCGGCACTAAAGAATGATTTCTATGTGGACGATTGCCTGACAGGAGCAGACTCATTGCATGAAGCAGTTCTTATTCAGGAGGAGTTAAACAAAATGCTGCGCCCCTCAGGGTTTAAGCTGCGAAAATGGTGCTCAAATAATGAGCAAATCCTAAAAGGAATCCCAAAGGAAGACACTGTCAATGATGTTCATCTGGGTGAATCACTGGACCATCACTGTGTAAAAACTCTGGGCCTTATATGGGTGCCCAAAAAGGACCAGCTCCGTGGAAGAACCCAAGGCAGCCAAACGACACAAATAACCAAGCGAGTTGTGTGCTCCGGATAGATTCCACGGTAGTACTAGCATGGATAAACGCCTCAGCTTCAACATATCATACCTTCGTGGCCAACCGCATTGCCAAAATTCAAACCTCCTCACGGTCATCACAATGAAACCACGTCTCATCAACAAATAATGCGGCTGATGTGCTGTCCAGAGGAACTACCGCAAGCAAACTACCCTACCAAATGGCTTTATGGACCTCTATTCCTCCATGGCCCATGAGAAAGGTGGACCACGTCTCC
This sequence comes from Hirtodrosophila confusa, assembly GCA_035043065.1. Classification (NCBI taxonomy): domain Eukaryota; kingdom Metazoa; phylum Arthropoda; class Insecta; order Diptera; family Drosophilidae; genus Hirtodrosophila; species Hirtodrosophila confusa. The sequence goes on along the minus strand of JAWNNI010000146.1, from coordinate 21,089 downwards.
AATAGTCGCATCCAGCAATCTGGAACGAAAGACAAAACATGTCTCCATGGCAATCGCTCAAGCAACGCAAGGAGAAGAGATATATAATTGCAAGCACAGCAATTCATTCCATAAATTACAACGGATCGTAGCCTACATGTTGCGGTTCTGTTATAAGGAGAGGAGAAGCTCAAACACAGCCCTATGTGCAATGGAACTGGATAGCGCACGAACAATAATTTTGCGAACCATACAACAGAAAGAGTTCGCTGGCGATCTAAAAAATCTTCGTCGTCATAACATTGTCGACAAAAAGAGCGTCATCAGCTCATTGACACCACGTCTAAAAAATGGTCTCATTCGCGTCGGAGGTAGATTGGAGCACTCGGAACTACCATATGACGCCAAACACCCGATCTTGTTACCATACAATAATCCGATTGTGAAAATGTTGCTGAGAGAGTTTCACGAAGACAACATGCATTGCGGCGCCCAAGCTTTAAGAACGATTGCACGGCAGCAAGTATGGATTCTCAAGGATAAAACCAAACCCATGCTAATGCAGCAAATAATGGGAAATTTACCGGCTGAGCGAGTCACACAAGCTCGACCTTTCCTCAGAACTGGCGTAGATTACTGCGGACCTTTCTGGATCCACCATAAGATAAGAGGAAAAAGGCCTGATAAAGCATATATAGCAGTCTTCTGTTGCTTCACCACAAAGGCGGATGCATTTCTGGCAGATCTTCGGCGCTTTTTGGGTCGTCGTGGGAAATGTCAAACGCTCCACTGCGATAATGCTACAAACTTCATCGGCGCCAATAATCAATTAAAGGATTTGGAAAGAGCCATCCATTCTGATAAGTCTGCAAAGCAAATTATTGAGCACTGCAGTAAAAGGCAAGTGAACTTTAAGTTCATTCCACCACGCGCACCATCATTTGGCGGGCTATGGGAAGCAGCAGTAAAATCAGCGAAATGATTACTGCTCACCACCACCACAACTGCAAATCTAACGTTCGAAGACCTGAACACAGTGATAATCGAAATTGAAGCCGTACTTAACTCACGCCCAATCACTCCAATGTCAAATGACCCAACAGATGTAGCAGCACTCACACCTGGACACTTCCTAATTGGAGAACCACTAACTCCTCCTCCGGATGCAAACATTGACTTAGGTGGGAAAACACTGGTGAAACGCTGGGAGCAAGTCTCCAGAATAAAACACTTATTTTGGAAACTATGGTCACAGGAATATCTACAAGAACTTCAGTATTGCTACAAATGGAAAACGTTAGCACCTGACATAAAGGAAGGCCTGCTAGTGATAATCAAGGAAGATAACCTTCCAACAATGCAATGGCCGTTGGGACGGATCATAAAAATATACCCAGGATCAGATAATTATATCCGAGCTGTGAATGTCAAAACAGCATCTGGAGTATACAAACGCTCCATCAATCGACTTGCGCCACTATTCCCAGAAGAAGAAGCTGTCAAACTCCCCACAACCAAGAAAAAATTGGACGAAGATAACGAACCTCCCACACAAAGGAGAAAACTATCCCTGCCGTCAGTCACAACGATGCTAATAGCAATACTCCTAATATTACCACTAGCGCTATCTGAGCCAATTGCAGTTACAAATTTTGCCAACAGACCTGGAATTTCCATGAAAAAATTGGTACATCGAAGATGGCGATTTCCGAGTGGACGATACTAACGTATTACGACCTAAATTCATATAATCATATGAAAACATTCTCAACTGGAGTAACCCAACTCGGATATATGTGCCCGGAGCTACAAAACAAGGGAGCATGCAACTCAATGAATCAGCACTTTTATCATACACTTGAGAACTTGCGAGAACGCATTAATGGGAATTTTACGGCAACGCAGATCCCTATTTGACTTCGTTGGAAATATCGCGAGCAGCATGTTTGGGGTACTCGACTCAAACTATGCAGAGAAAATGTCAGAAACGATTGGAAAGGTGAAAACAAACGAAGTCTTCCTACTGGAGTTGTTAAAAAATCACACCTCAATACTTGTTGCAACAATCAACGTGATGAGAAGAGACAAGACATCGACAGACAAGCGGCTCAAGCTATTGGAACAGCATGTCGACACCATAAATAAGGAACGAGGAAAGTATTCTGGAGCTCACCTTCAAGAAGCCAGCATAATGTTAACTGCTTCACTAACGCTGCTCGCTGCAAGTCTTGAACGCATACAAGCAGATATAGTCGACGTGTTAACGGGTATACGACATAGATCAATCAGCCCAATATTAATTTCGCCCCAACAATTAAGAAACCAACTTGACCAAATACGGGACCATCTTCAACCAAATCAAATGTTACCCGTCTCCATGTGATGGAGATGATGTGATCCAAGTATACAGAATCATGAAAGTTGAAGGCACCACAACTAATGGACACGTCATATTCAAAATCACGCTACCCTTAGTGTCAACAACGGAACTAGAAGTCTTCAGCATCGTGCCAATACCGTTCATCGATACAGAGGGCTGGAGCATCGTGGACATAAAAACACCCATCATTGCGGTCAACAACCATAGAGATCAGTTTGTGGGACTCACACCTGAAGACCTACAACGATGTATCATGCTTCCAAGCAATAGCTATATTTGCTTTGACCACCAGGCAGTGTTTAGTGTATCGAATCGATTCCAGTTGTTCAACAACATAACAACGACCTTTTGCCAGACGACACACACGAGAAGCAAGGTTATCTTTTCCAGAACCCACCAGCCAAATAAGTGGATCTTTGCTACAAACAAAACAGTGGAGCTGAAGGCGGTGTGCAACAATATTCCATCCACCATACAACTGAACGGAACCGGACTTCTCACACTGTCCGCCGGATGCACCGCACGAAATGCAGACATCAGCATCACTTCGTTCGGGGCAACAATTAGCATAGTTCAAATCTCACACGCACGATTTGGGAACCTAGGTCCCACCGATTCCACGACTACAGCAGCAACCCTGCAACAAACCTCCAGCATGGATATGGTGGACCATGAGCTCACAGATCTTCAAAGGCAATTGAAGACGAACCTGCAGCTCAACCTAACTCGTGAAGACAATAAAATCCAACATCCCCACATAGCTGCTTATGTTGGATTGTTAATATCACTACTGTTTGTAACAGCAGCCATCTTGAAAAACCGAAAGGGTTTATGCAAACCATGGTCAACCTCACTAACACCAGAAGACAACAAGGAACCTCGACATTCAGAACCGTCCCCACGGAATTTCTCGTTCGAGCTAAGTGATAGTTGAATCACCGATTCAACGGCCGCGAGAATGTTAAGACCTACCGTAATATTTAAATAAACCACAACACTTATGACCTAATGTAACATTAATATTTACATAACACATAAAGAATACACACATTAAATACATAAAAAGAAACAAACTGTCTAATTGACACTTTAGCAATATTTAGGATAGCAAGACAACAACCACCAAGTTGCTGACTGCGCGCTTGCACTTATTGCTTACTGCATGCGAATGATCGCATACAGTATAATGATTACTACACTGATCTAAATTAAGCAATACATCAGTATATACATTTTATATACATTTTTTGTCTGTCTAATGATGTATTAGGAAATGCCCACTGTTGCTTTTAAAAAACATGAAAACGTAAAAATTTGGTTTCTGAGAGTCGGCGGTATGTTTTTTGACCGAATTGTGAATCTAAATAATTCTCAAGCCACTTGAACACACAAAAAAATTTAATCAAATTCTGTCCAGCCGTTTAGAAGGAGTTCAATATATTAAGATTTACAATTTATAAGTACGGTTTAAATATTGCTTAGCTGCTTAAAATTTAATAAAATAACCGAAACAAAATAATAATTTAAAATGCAAGCACGACGAATACGCCACTTTGCCAAACTATCCAACAACTTCCAATGGCGAAAATATATGAAACAAAAAATGTAAGAAAAAAGAAAATGGAAGTTTTGAAAGCATTTTCGCACAGGTGTGCTCAAATTTTTCGCACCTCTTTGCGGGCTTCCAGTTCTGTTTCTCGTACAGTTATGGGGCTAGCTGACAGGCAAGCACACTCCACAAATTTCTATTTGTTGGGCTGCTACATAAGCCCAACCCCTGCTGCCCCACCTGTTCCCACTGTCCCTACCTTTTCGTTTCCTTGGCAAAGTGAAAACTTTTGCATACAACTAATGTGCACTTCCGCTTTGCACGTCATTTTGTTTTCTTGCAAAGTTGAGCTAAAAATGCTATGTGTACGATATTATTTTGTGCTTCGAACTTTCGAATGGGTCACAGAGTGGAAGTGGAAGTGTGGATATATGAATAAGCTATTGTGTATTGTAAAAGTTGCTCGCAAACATAAATTCTCGACCGGATGGGGCTCTTAAAGCAGCGCCAGTTGGAAGTCAAACTAAGAAAGAGATAAGTAATTTCATACCCTTACAAAGAGTATTATTATTATTCCACGAAATATGTTACACATGTAAAGTGATGCTTTTAACTCCCTAAAATATACATATTCTTGATCTTGTTACGCACAAACTCATATGTCACCCAGGCAACCCTGCCAGCTCACATACCAACAAACCTGAATGCAGTAGAGTACAACCCAAATGGCATTCAACCATTCACGTCTTACCTCCAGCACCGTTTCAAAAGACTTCTAATGCAAGTTTGCATTATGCTGAGAAATAGTTCACACTTTTGGACCTCTATATCTTTCCTATTCCAAATGACATCAGGTGACGTTAATGCGGAATGCGGAAAATCTATCTGAAAGATAAAAAAATATGACGGCTGCGAGCTATTATGATGTGCGAAATTGTAGGGTAGGGACATAATAATCGACTGGCAAATGGCCTTTAGTGCGCTCGCTGTTCTAGTTCACTGAATCATACTCACATATAACAAAAATAATGAAGTCTTAAAATTGTCGCAATCTAAAAAATTATAGGAACAACAAAAAAGTTAAGCGCAAAATTTAAGTGTATTAAAATCAGACTAATATATCTTATACCTGCCCTAGCATCGATTGGTCGAAACTTGATTTTTAATATGAAAAACTCATCAAAATTTATGGAAATTAGCCACATTTGATGGCAATGCGGTTTAATAGGGTTGTTGATAATATCAATATGTCAATACATCTATATTTAAAAAAAAAAAACTGATATATTTATATCGTGATATTTTTTTGTTCAAATATCGTATATGCGATATTTGTTTTTGGGATATTTTATGATACTTTTGCGTTGGTCACTCTGTAATCTGTGTAATAGGTATATTTTAAAAGGCCTGTTGTTGCACGAGTCCGAAAATAGTGGGCTGAAGTTATACCTCAGAAAGTAATCCCTTAATGTTCTGGACTTCTCATAAGGCGGCCATGCAGGGACTATCTAAACTCGCCTTAAGATATCTAATTACCCCTAATAGCTCAGTGCCTTCGGAGCGACTTGCATCCGCTAAAAAATGCGTCATGTGTAATTCCCGTAGCCGTATGACGGATTTGCACATAACGCAACGCGTATTTTTGAACTCTTTTAAATTCAAATATTGGAATTAAACATTTTTATATTCTTTCCCGAAGGGAAATCGTTTGCGACATGTCCGCCTGTCCGTATGAACGCAATTTTTTCCACATACTTGAGCAACCAAACTTGGTACACATGTTGGTGTATACCCTCAATTTATGAAGTGTCAAGATCACCCTGGACATCTCTGCATAAAGAGTTTGCCACCCCCGTCTCCTCTCCCGCAATTGAGAAAACTCTATGTCTCCCACAGCTGTACAGGTAGAGTCATCAAATTTGACATAGAGACTACTGTTTCTTTCGCGTCTCTTTCCGAACCCACAAATAAGCAAATTCTAACGGACTGGGAACAGAGTATTCTGCTGTCGGATACGTCTAACTGCAACGTTCTTACTTGTTTTATGATTAAATTTGGAAGAATCGTCAGTTAAATAAAACCATTAATTAATGAATACACAGATGCGTCAAACAAGCATTTTTCTAAGGCCAGATGCTTTGCTGACCGCAGAACCCCAGAGTACTTCGGCAAAAAAGCCGAACTACCACAACCCCAGTCGTGTGTTGCCGAGCTACTGAAACCCCGGGCCCCGAATAAACAATTAGTCTTGGATCGACACCAGAACGATGAGGCTTATGTCGCTTGTGCCTAATTTCGTTTCTATATGTGGGTCCAAGTACGCATATGCGCTTGCTTCTTAGTATGCGTGAGCAATGAAAACAGCGCATGGTAATATGAAATCTGAATTCAGAAATGGAAATGAAATTCATGATGCAGTGGCGGTGTGGATAGAGTGCTTGTTTGATGAGCGGCTTTTTGCAGGTTCAATCTCCAGTTGATCCATTATATGGATAATGGGAAACAATATTATCAACAATATATTATATTATTTCCCAAAGGGAAAAATAGTATATTGGGTTTGCGAAATGTCCGTCTGTCCGTATGATTTTTTTGCCTTTATCGTTGAGCTAGAGCAACAAAACTTGGTACACATGTTGGTGTATATCGTATATCGTCGATTTATGAAGTGTCAAGATCGACCCCCCCACCCCTACCCCCTCCCCCACAATTTGGGGAAAACCTTTATCTTCCCCATTTTTAAGGCTATAGTCACCAAATTTGGCATACAGACTAATGTTGAGATCTGCGTCGAAAAATTTTGACCCCCCACCCCCACCCCCACAAATCGGCATATGATATTCCCAAAACACGTTTTCAAGGGGTATATCTCCTACAGTTTCAAAGATAGAGTTACCTAATTTGGCATACAGACTAATGTTGACGACCTGGAATAATCTGCATCAAAAAATATTTGACCCCTCACCCCCTCCCCCACAAAGGAGAAAAATTTATATCTCTCAAACCTTTACAGGTAGAGTCACTAAATTTGGCACACAGACTAATGTTGACCCCCTGGACAAATCTGTATCAAACATTTTTGGGCCCCCCTAACCCCCTCCCCCACAAAGGAGCAAAATCTATATCTCCCACACCTGTGCAGTTTTTTTCGCGTCTCTTTCTGAACACACAAATAACAAAATTATATAGGACTGGGAACATAGTATTCTGCAGTCGGGTGCGTCCGACTGCAACGTTCGTATTTGTTTTTTACTTTCTTTTGATTTTTTAATTTTTAAAATTTGTATTATTATTTTTAGACTAGTTAGTATCTAATAAATTACATTGGAATTAAGGAGAAATTTTGCGCGCGCCAAACACTTGCATTGGCATCAACAACATATGCAAGTGTACACATTAAATACATCTCACATACTTTCGGTCAGCTGTGAGCTGCCACCGAAGATAAATTTATTATAATTAGCCAATGTAATTTATTAGATAATAACTAGTCCAAAAATAATAATAAAAATTAAAAAAAAATTAGAAAATCAAAAGAAAATAAAAATTAATATTGTTTCCCATTATCAAAATAATGGATCACCTGGAGACCGAACCTGCAAAAAGCCGCTTAACAAACAAGCACTCTAACCACACCAATACCGCATCATGAATTCTATCGCCGACAAAATCAACCTATGTGCATATAACAGGGCATGTGTTGTGCGCTTGGTCGCTTCCATTTCCATTTCTGAATTCAGATTTCATATTGCCATGCGCTGTTGCATTTTTTCATTGCTCACGCATACTGAGAAGCAAGCGCATATACGTACTTGGACCCACACATAGAAACGAAATGAGAGCGCAAGCGACATAAGCCGTGCTCATCGTTCTGGTGTCGATCTAAGACTAAATATTTGTTCGGAGCAGAGGCGTAAGTAGCTCGGCTTTTTTTTTTTGCCGAGCTGGCAACCCGACTGGGGTTTTGGGAGTTGGGCTTTTTTGCCGAAGTACTCTGGGGTTCTGCGGTCAGCAAAGCATCTGGCCTCAGAAAAATGGTTGTTTGACGCATCTATGTATTCATTAATTAAAGATAAAACCACCTATACACCTAACTTTGGAAGTATTGATTGATCTACCTGCCAGGGTGCTAAGCACAGGTAGTAATCCTTCAGAGCTAATTCGTCAATTCCGGAAAAGCGATTTTTCAAAGATATCTCAACTCTTATCCCAAGCTGACTGGTCCCAGCTTTACATATGTAGAGATATGGATGTTGCAATCAAATATTTTTAATCTACATTAAATTCAGTATTTGATTTCTGTGTCCCGTTTTGTAACTCACGTAGGTCTAACAAACCTATTGGGTTTACGCGGAATTTAATAAACTTAAAAAATAGAAAGTCGAGACTGTGCAAGAAGTTCAAGGAATCTGGCGCCTTCTTGGATTTCTCTCGCTATTTGATTGCTCGATCTATATTTTCTGTACTTAATTACCTTACAAGGTCTAGGTTGCAGTTTCAGAGAGATCCTAAACTGTTTTATAGCTTCGTTAATGCGAAGCGTAGATCATCAACACCTCCATAACTGTATTTTTCGAAAAAAAAGAAAAGAAAAACAAGACAGCTGATTTAGTTGAGGCTATTAACGATCTATTTGCCTTCTTTCATACAACAGTTTTCCGCGATTTCCCACGCTTGTGGGTAGAATTTTCAAAAATCTCGTCGTAGTGTGCACTTTATAGATGGAACCTACTGTGATAATTTCAGCATCTTAGCTCTTACGGTTTGGGCTGTGAGATGATTCGTCAATCAGTCAGTCAGGTTAAACTAGTTTATCTATATATATAAAAGAGTTCGGCATGACTGACTGGCGATTTTTGGGCAGCCCAAACGGTAGAAGTTAGAAGCCTGCAATTTTTACAGTACCTTAGTGGGAACTGTCGAAAAAATTGGTTAAATATATATCCGGAAGAAGAATATATATATGGTTAAGAATATATCGAACGTGAAATTGCAAAAGAGATAAAGGATTTATTTTGAATCGCTCTTTCGGTTTAAAAACTTATAAGTGCGACTGAAATTGCCGTATTGCTTATGTCTCTCAAGACATTGCCTTTGCTTTGCTATCGATCTACGGTAGATAACGCGGCCCCATATAAAGACTGCATTACAATGTCTGACCTTGGTTTTATCTCAAAATCAGAAAGCCAATTACGGCGGCGGAACAAGACTTTATTGTCGAAATATTGAAATGAATGAAAATACGAGGTGTTGTTCCGAAAAGTATCCGACCTACGTTCATATCTCCGCGATGTTGCTATTTTTCGTCATCCGGGCTGTGGCATCCTTTGAAGTAGTCGCCATTTGATTGAACCAGACACTCCCAGCGGTGCTTTCACATCTTAAATCAGTCCTCGAATACAGCTTTTGGAATGCCGTTCAGTTTGCGCGTCGCATTTCTCTGAATCGTTTCAATGTCATCGAACCGCTTTCCTTTGAGCGCCATTTTCAATTTTGGGAACATCCATTAGGATCGCCAAAAATGTCTGCACAACGTTGCGCTGTCCAGAAACGCGATCGTTTTCTTTTCACGCAATCTTTTCAGAACTTCAATGCAATATTCTTTGTTGATCGTCTGATCTCTTTGAGCAAACGAAAAAAATAATCAGCATTGACTTGACATGGCTCCGACTTTGAATGTCACTGTCAACAGATGAGCGATGTTTTTAAACCGCCTGTACCTCTCCTCTTTTTTGGGTTATCTCACACTTTCTTTCCCAAAGGCCTCTGTATCATTTCAATCGTCTATGTGTAACTCTTTCCGAGATTGAAGCAAAACTTGATGCAAATTCGTTGATCTCCCTTTCGACCAAAGGTGTCCGACCGGTAACTATGGCATTCAGGGAGTTCGTGCTGGACTACTGGTTAAGCTCATAACCCGCAAAGGCCGCTCGAGCGATCTGGGGCGAAAAAATGGTCGGATACTTTTCGGATACACCTCGTAGAAGTTGACCGATATCGACCGTATATCGACACGATAATAAATCGTTTTAGTTTTGGAAAACATAATAACTTTACCTGTGTTGCGAGACTGTTAGATATAAAACCGCACCAATTTGAATTTTTTAATACTAATAGCTTTAAAGAAAATGTCAATAACCCGTACAATATAGACCGCACAATTTATCACTCTCTCGACCTTAATACTTATAAGGGCGACTGAAATCGCCATATTGGTTATGTCTCTTAAGCTAAGGTCAGACAGACTAAACTTTTGTAGCAAAATCAAGTGTCAGTTGTTTTGTGCAAACTACAAAAATTTAGCCAAAATTTTGGATGCCGTTCACACGTATGTCAAAATCATCGGAAAAGTTGGCAACGCCAATTTGGCACAAAATGAATTTTTATGCAAACAATTTGTGTACTGCTCACACATTAGTGACAAATATTTGTAGGTTTGCAACCTAGATGTCAACGTTTGTCGATAACATTGCTTTAAAGTTATCGCTCCATGATGGAGTGGGCAGAAAATAAGCAAGTATTAATTTTAGGCACTTAATGCCTTAGAAGAGGATGCATCTAAGAAAACTAACCAGAAGAAACCCCCATGGGTGAGCCCATGGGTGCAACGCCGGGAACCGATGGAGTCTGCGTAGAACTCATAAAGGAGTTACGTTTGAAAAGTCCTTTATTATATAAGAACTTTTTGCGAATGAGTGCAGTGGAATTTGAGTAATTGGTAAGTTCGTAATAGTTCGCTCTAATTTAAAAATTTTCATTCATATGTATTCATTACTCCCTGTAGCCATAAAATGGGTAAAAAGGGGGTACTATATCTGTGCAAATGTTTGTAACAGGCAGAAGGAGACATCTCCGACCCTATTAAGTATATATATTCTTGATCAATATCAAAAGAGATTTCGATTTGGACATGTCCGTCTGTCCGTCCGTATGTATGAACGCAAGGATCTCAGCAACTATAAGAGCTAGAGATATCAAATTTGGAATATAGGTTCGTGTATAGTGGGAAAAGGTCAAGTTTATTTTAGATTTGAAATATTTTCCCCCGTTCCCCCGCAATTCGATAATAACCGTTTTATACCAACATCTATAAAGATAAAGCTTTGGGATTTGGCATGTACAATTCTTAGTTCACTCTTTATGTACTGCCCAAATTTTAAGTCGATCGGATAATAAACATGGACGTTATTCACGAAAGAAGTTTCAGTGCTTCAGCGCGGGTGAAGAAGAAGCACAGCCACAGCTTAAAATGCCTCGCTTGCGCTACGCTTGAGCTGTGCGTATTTTGTGTATGTGTGTGTGTATGTGTAAGTGTAGATGCGATCGGAAATTTTTGACCTGGGTACAGGGAGCTTAGTAGTCGGAGTATACTCGACTATAGCATTCTTACTTGTTTTTTCTGTGCAGGAAGAAATGCTTCCGACAATAACCCTTATGCACAAGATCGCATTCAGCGAATAATTGCAAGTTCCTTAGAACGTTATAGAGCAAATACTGCGGCGACAGTATCTGACCAGATCACTGCTGCCTTACGCAATTTAAGTTTGTCCGCTTTACAAAGAATGTTCGAATGGGAGAATGAGATTCCTCTAAATGCGACGCGAGCAAACGCTGAGCCCATCTTTAATCAGATACACCGACCATTTGCTGCTCGTCCCAATACCGACGACTATTCAACTGATAGCCCTGACAGGATTTCAAATGTTATTTCCAACTGGAAGTTGAAGTTCTCTGGCGCGGCCAATGACCTACCAATAGAAGATTTCATATATACAGTTAATTGTCTTACGTCACAGTACTGCAACAACGATTTTGATTTGTTATATCAATTTGCGAATTTACTTTTTTCTGGTTTCACTCTGACATTTTTTGGCGAGTCCATAGAACCGTAGGCCATATAGATTGGTTCGAATCCGCATCTCCATTACCTGACTTAACCATTGACTCACCTGATTTAACAACTTTTAGAACATTCAAATCCTATAACGATCGCTTGAGAGAGTATAGGTTGCGAAGAGCTGCAATTTTTAATGCCGACTCTTCAACAGTTCCAATACGTCGTTTGTCTTTGCGAATACGAAAATTTTGGAATAGTAAACGCCGCTTGAATCGATTTACTATTTCTGCAATAGTTCACAAGAGTAATGATATTCGTCCCATTACACAAGTAGAGACATTCAGCGAGCCCTCTTAGACAGTGGAGCGAATAAAATTGTAATTGGATCTACCCTTGCCGAACGCATTACCTCAGAGCAATCGATGCAGATGGCTGTAAACAAAATGTAGCAGGTACTGTAAGCGTCCCAATCACTTATAACTCCCAATGTAAAAATTTCGAATTTCTAATAGTACCTTCCATTAAACAAAACTTGATTTGTGGAATGGACTTTTGGAAAACTTTTGGTATCATCCTTCTGTCATCTTATTCGGTCAGTGAAATCAAAACCGAACCAGCGAATAATTCTAATGAACCTAAGTTATCGGTGGCTCAGAAATCAAAATTGGATTCAGTAATCGACTATTTTCCATCTTCGGAACGTACTGGTCTAGGAGAAACATCTCTCGTAGACCATAATATCGATACGGCCGAGGCCAAGCCAATTAAACAAAGATTTTATTCTCTGTACGATACGATACCCAATAAACCTTTATACCAATTTAAGCGGATGCCGTTCGTTTTAACTAATGCACCTCAGACAATGTGCAGATTAATGGATCAGATCATCCCGTTTCAACTAAAAGCGCATATCTTGTTAGTCATGTCTTCCAGCTTTGATGAGCATCTGGAGCATCTGGCAACAGTTGCTACACAATTGCGTAAAGCTGGACTTATGATAAATGTTAGCAAAAGTCAGTTTGGACTGAGGAGGAGGGACTCCTCAAATCAATCATAGCAAGATTGAAGCTGTGGACCATTTCCCTGCGCCGAAGACGCGCAAACAATTAAGATGATTTTAGGGCATGACAGGATGGTACCAGCGGCTCATTTCTCAATACTCTACAGTCAATTTCCACTTACTGAATTGTTAAGAGGCAAGTCGTTCGAGTGGCACGACTCCGCACAAGTGGCTTTCCAAGAAATCAAACGCAGGCTATGCACCGCTCCGTTTCTTGTTCATCCCAACTATGAAAAGCCGTTTGTTGTACAATGCGACGCTTCTTAATATGGAGTAGGGCAGTGCTAGCTCAAGCCGATGAGTCCGGATGCGAAAGACCTATTCCGTATATGTCCAATAAATTAAATAAAGCGCAAAGGAATTACACGGTGACCGAGCTTGAATGTTAATAAAAAAATTCAGAATGTATATCGAAGGACAATCGTTTAAAATCGTTACTGATCACGCAAGTCTGCGCTGGTTAATGAATCAGTCGGATCTGTGCGGAAGGTTGGCACGATGGGCCAGGGCTTCTGCTTCAACATCGAGCACCGAAAAGGGAGCGAGAACGTTGTAGCAGATGCTCTTTCGAGGTCGTTTGAAGATGTAGCCGCTATAGAGGTAGAAATGTTCTCCGAAGTGGATCTAGATTCAGAGCCGTTTCAATCTATAGAATATAGTAAACTAAGATACAGCTATAAGACAGCTGCTTTAGCTAATTTTCAAATTATTGATAAATATATCTATAGGCGTTGTACGCTCAACGAGGACTCTGATGACGTTTGGAAACTGTTCATTCCAGAGGCGTTACGGATAACCGTCATCAAAGCTGCTCATGACTCACCCACATCTAGCCATTGTGGTATTGCTAAGTGCTTAGACTTAGACGAAGATTTTTCTCTGGCCAAAAATGGTTGTCGATGTGCGCAACTATATAGGCAAATGCAATATTTAAGAAATTTACGTCTCAGATCGTTATTAATTATTTGAAAGATGAGATTTTCACATGCTTTGGAGTACCAGAAATTGTTATTAGTGACAATGGCTCTCAATTTAAAAACCATGAGTTTGCTAATTTCATTTCCAAATATGGAATCAAACATATAAGCACTGGCGCGTATGCTCCTCAGTCTAATGCAGCTGAAAGAGTCAATCGATCTGTGAACGCAGCCTTGAGAGCCTACGTTCGTAATTCTATGGAACCTGTATTTACCGAGTATCAATTCAGCATTAAGAAATTCCATTCACCAGTTCATAGTGATGTCGCCATACTTTATAGTACTTGGGCAACACATGATAACGCACGGTCACGATTTTAAAGTTTTTCGACATCTCAACCTACCCGACGATGGTACTGTAGGATTGTCTAGGGTCGATGAATTTCATAAGATCGAAAAACATCTTAGAAAGGCATATGAGAAAAATCAACAGACGTACAATCTGCGTGCAAAGCCACGTTCGTTTGAAGTGGGCCAACAAGTTATCAAGCGAAACTTTGCGTTGAGTAATGCAGCAGTAAATTTTAATGCAAAGTTAGCGTCTGTCGGAGTAAATGTTCGAATTAAGAAAAAGTATAGTAATTCATTGTATCTTGTGGAAGACCTAAATGGCAAAGAATTAGGGACCTTTCACGCAAAAGACCTCTGGTAAGCACATGATCACCCTTTCTCAGCTTTTATCTTCACCGTTAAGGTTTAGATCAAACCTGTGCTGTAGGGGTGTGCAGATTGTCCAATGTAAATTTGCATTGCAGAAGTTGCTTTTGCTGTTATTGCGTTAGTTGGGACGCGACTATATTGACTGTTGCTGTAATGCTAAAATTCAAAAGTTGATCTGTTAACAGACTTTTTGAAATGTGTTGGCAGGACTTGCAATTTTGCTATTCACTGGATGCAATTAATCGATAATATCAGTAAGTCATCTATGGGCTTCGATAACGACGCGGATCGATTCCGTCGATCGGCCTCTTTCTATGTGACAAATTGAACAAGAGAAGATCGTTTCTGTGAGTAAATTTAAATCTATAAACATCCACTGTCTAAACAAGTAAGAATGCTATAGTCGAAGTATACCCGACTACGAAACTCCCTGTACCCAGGTCTAAAACATTCAATCACATCTACGTCCACTTAGACATACACACACACATGCACAAAGACGCACACACACAGGCGGCAAAAGCGACAGCGCAAGCGAGGCATTTTAATTGGTGGCTGTGCTTCTTCTTCCCCCTCTCGCTGCATTACTGAATCTTCTTTCGTGAATAACTTCCGTGTTTATTATCCGATCTTGAAATTTGGGCAGTAGATTAAGAGAGACTAAAGTATTGTACATGCCAAATCTAAAAGCTATATCTTTAAAATTGTTCCTGTTAAACGTTTTTATTGAATTGCGGCGGAACGGGGGGAGATATCTGAAATGGGAAACAAACTTGATATGCGTATGCTATAAAGGTACCTACATTTCAAATTTGGCGTCTCTAGCTCTTATAGTTGCTGAGATCGACGCGTTCATACAGACGGATAGACGGACAGACAGACGGACATGGCCAAATCGAAATCTCTTTTGATACTGATCAAGAATATATATACTTTATAGGGTCGGAGATGTCTCCTTCTACCTGTTACATACATTTTCACAGATGTAATACCCCCATTTTACCCATTTTATGGGTACAGGGAGTAAAAAGGCTTTTTGTAATTTGTGCTGCAGCATTATTGCACACAATTCGCGGCGAGCGCATGCAGGCACTTATCGTGTTAAATTTTGGATAGCATACTCGAATTTATAAAAGGACTAGCGTCTGTCTGCTGCGTGTGGCAGCTGCCGCAGTGTTTTGCGAAGACGCCGAAGCGTACACGCTTCAAAGCACACGCTTCAACTCATACTTCCAAGCTCGTTTTGCTATGACGCCGCAGTGCACACGGCCGCTACAGATACTACGACCAGCACCTCGTGGCCAATACGCAACGCAGTTGCATACACGTTGTAGTATTGTTGACTTCTGATCCCGCCGTGTAGGCAAACATGCCGTTACCACCTTATGTTAACTAACTAAGTTGCAGACGTTGCTATTCGCCGTTGCTGTACCTTTCTGAAACCTCCGAGCACCCATGATGTTGTTGTGAGCGACACGCCGACGTCACTTCCGTCAACGAGCGACCCGTTGCATATCCATCGTATGGAAGACTAGTCCGGGTGGTGTTAAGCTACCGCTTCCGCAACATTCTGCTAATACCAGTGTAGATCAAGCGCTGCTGACGCGCGCATTTTGCGATGTATTAAACTTCTAGGATAGTGTACACGTCACAATACGGACAAAAATGAATTAAATTCCTATCCTTAACCTACAATTTATCGTAATTTAGCCAAGTAAGAAATTTTTAATAAAAACTTGGTATGGTATGTACATAAAGTAAAATATAAGCTGTTATATGTCTCTTATCCATTTGAAGTTCACACAGCACATCATTCGTCTTCAGGCCTATCGACACGAGTAAGCCGATTGTATGTATGTAAGTACGGCATAGCCGCATCTTGAACTGTTGTAAGTTTATACAAAATATTTAACAGCGAATACTTTACTAAGGTAAGAACCTAATGAAAGTTATATAATATCATACATACCATGCCATAAGCAATAGAAATCAAAAGTAAAGTAACCAAAGATCAAACATACATCGCATTGACGCGTCTTGCACTTCTCTTTGTAATTTCGACCGTATGTTGTTTGACTTGGCCATAGTCTATTGACTAGAAATTCTGATCTCTGTAATTTGTAAAGACAGCTATTTGTATATATATACCGTTTAGTTATGAAGACCTATAAATGGGCAAAAATATGAATTTTGTAGGTAACCGACTTGAATATGGTTTGAATTAAAGCGTTGTATGGCCACCTGAAGTAAATATTGTTGCATCGTTAAAAAGGTAAAGGCACAGATCACCGACTCCCTTACAGGTCGGGAGGATAGAGACAAAGAACGCTAACGGCTTAGTTCTTCACTTAAAATATATCATCTTCGTTAGCTTTAGTCCTCTTTCTCGGTTGATATCCTTTCCTAGTTCAACTCTATCTACAATTTTTAGTTATGTGACACGGCGGCTTACTAGGTGGCAAAAGACCCACCCCACTTTCCCTGAGCAAAGTCGAACCCGTAGGCAGAGTATGCCTCCAGTCAGCTGCACACATCACGTGGCTTAAACCAATTTTAGTCCGATCGCATTCAAATTAATTTTCAAAGCTCTTCACGTCAAATAATTCCATACGTGTCTCACCGATTTTGGAAAATTCAACAACCTGGTCGGAAAATTGGTGGAAAAATCTGGCACTCGACACATTTTAATTAAGAACTTAATTAATTACGCGTACCTTTTTCTATATTCTTGAATATCACCTCTAATCTTATAACTGACTGATTCATAATCAACGCACAGCCCCAAACCGCAAGAGATCGAATGCTGAAATTTTCACAGCGTTTACGCGGGCCGGAAATGAATGAGATTGACTTCAAAGACATTTCATATCCCTAAACAAAAAGTCATATGGAAAATCATAGTGCCATTTTTTCGTGTATTTATTACGATTGACGAAACTAGTCAAATTCAACAAAATGCATTTTAATCTAAATATTTCGCCGGGCACCGCTGGGGTTTTACCAGCTGGAATTTATATATTTTTACTTCATGTACCCATAAAATGGGTAAAAAGAGAGTACTTAATCTGTGCAAATGTGTGTAACAGAGAGAAGGAGACATCTCCGACCCTATGAGGTATACATATATATTCTTAATCAGTATCAATAGCGGATTCGATTTGGTCCTGTCTGTCCCTCTGATTGTCTGCCAGCCTGTATAATGATTAATAATGATTGTAAAACTGGCACAATTTTATCATCTGATTTCGACCACATGTTGAGCAATATTAAAAAATAAACCGCAGATTTGTATTTGGCTCACCAAACGAAACAAGAAAACAGAACGTTTTGTTGTGTTATATTATGCCCAGGTTGGTGTACGTTAGAACAGGAAATGTTTTCTTGTCTATCGAAACAAAATCCTTTCGTCTGATCCAGTGTGGGCTTAACCCTAGACTATGAATATAATCTGCTGACTTATCATCGGAAATGCAGGCTAAGAAGTTGGATGGCATTCATTATCTTAGCAAAAATGGCTAATTACACACATTCTGTCACACACAAGCACACACATAAATCATAAGTGTAATTGCAACTCCAATTTAGTAGATACAACCCCAGCAACCAACGGTAGGAATGCTTTGGCATTTATTCGCGCAGAGGCCATTGCTCAATTAAGCGACGCCATGCGGTGTAAATGGCAACGACTACGACTGCACACTCACACATGCGGGATCAGAAGCTCGTACTCATACATTTACAATAGCGTTGCCATGGCAATTATTAGCTTCACTCTAATAAAGGTTTTTATTTCATAGCCACAAAAACAAGCAGCGTAAAATGACAACGAGCAACGGCTAAATACATTTGAGACGCATGGAAGAATATTATCCGGCAACTGTTTCACTGAGTATTACCGTGACGTCCCTTCCTTTGCACTTCCCGTGCCCAATTACTTTGTTCTCACGACTCCTACAGCAAACTTCTATCATGAATGTTTTTCTTAAAAAATTTTTGTACATTTAACGCTTAATTAAGCAGCGACTTCTGCAGCAGGCGTTAGGTCACAATTTACGTTACACTTAAAGCTCAAGTTAGACAGGACATTCATGAGACCACCCATTGTCAGTAAAATTGCCAGTTGTACCGCCATTCTTAATAGGTTGCTGTATACCCTCAGTTTGTAAAGTGTCAAGGACAGAAAGAAATTTTGCTACCCACACCTCCTTACCCGCAAATGAACAAAATCTATATCTCCCATAACTGTACAGGTAGATTCACCAAATTTGAAATAAACACTACTGTGTTTTTTTCAAGACTGTATCTCCCTCTAAAAAAACACCCAAGTTATACCGCACTTGAAACAGAGCATCCTGCTGTCGGGTACGTCAGACGGCAACGTTCTTACATGCTTGTTTTGATTTGTTATACAATTTACGAAGGTGTGTTTATATACTTATGATATACTAGCTGGCAATACCCCGGCCTTGCCCGGCGAAATATTTAGATGCACTTGAATTATGTTGAATCTGACTACTTTCGTCAACCGTAAGAAATACACAAAAATATCGTATCACAATTTTGCCTCTCATGGGGGTAGGAAACTAAATAGTTGTGCCACGTGACTAACGTTTCGTGTGTCGTTGAAGATGATCTACCTAAACAAATAATCCCACTCATTCGTGCTTGACTTCCATTTCCCGCCCGTGGCGACGCGTAGGAGCAGATTTTCCAAACAGATTTGGCATTTGAAGCCAATTCCAAGAATAATACTTAAAACGCAGACTAAAGCCTTCCAACTATTTTCCGCTCGTTGTATTGCCCGCAAAGCACCGAGGTTTTTACTCCTGTACCCATAAAATGGGTAAAAAGGGGGTACTAAATCTGTGCAAATGTATGTAACAGGCAGAAGGAGACATATCCGACCCTATAAAGTATAAATATTATTGATTAGTATCAAAAGAGATTTTGATTTGGCCATGTCCGTCTGTCTGTCCGTCTGTCAGCAACTATAAGAGCTAGTGACACCAAATTTGGAATGTAGGTTTGTGTGTAGCGGGAAAAGGTCAAGTTTTTTTTTAGATTTGAGATATCTCCCCCGCTCCCCGCTATTCGATAAAAACCGTTTTACAGTAACAATTTTCAAGATATAGATTTGGGATTAAGCATGTACAATACTTTAGCCCCTCATAATCTACTGTCCAAATTTCAAATCGATCGGATAATAAGCACGGAAGTTATTCAACAAACAAGATTCAGTGCTGGAGCGCGGGGGAAAGAAGTAGCACAGCCACCACTTAAAATGCCTCGCTTGCGCTTCGCTCGAGCTGTCGCTCATGTGTGTGCGTATTTTGTGTATGTGTGTGTTTATGTGTAGGTGTACGTTGATGTGATTGGAAATTTTTGACCTGGGTAAAGGGAGTTTTGTAGTCGGGTATACTCGACTATAGCATTCTTATTTGTTTTATTTATATTTGTAAATTATTATGAAGCTGAATTCCAGTCTTCACCCCTTTCGTAACATGGGAGTGCATTCTTCAAAACCGGCAGCACATGTGTCGAATTATTTAATGTGAGGTGCTTGGAAAATTAGTTTTAAAATAATTGGATGATAAACAGAAAAGTTTAAAAATGAGCTTCAAGTCATTCGGACGATAATCAAAAAATTGCATACAACAGTTTTCCGCGAATTTTCCGAACTTGGGGGTAGATTTTCCAAAATCTTTGGGCACCGCGCCTATTAGGTTTTCCTGTAGAACGACGAAAATGAGTTTGAAGCCAATCGCATGAAAATTAAAATTGTCGAATTCCAGAGTTTTCCAACCATGGGGCTGAATTTCTCAAAATCGCTTATACACGTGTCGAATTATTTAATGTGAAGAGCTTTGAAAATGAATTTTAAGCCAATCGGACTAAAATTAGACTTTTGCCCATACAACCTTGAGACCCCATTTTCCGCCCAGGGAGGTGGATTTTCCAAAATCGGTGAAATATATGTCAAATGAATTTGTATGTAGATCTTTGAAAATGAGTTTGAAGCCGATTGGATGGTGAACAAAAAAGTTTCATACAACAGTTTTCCGCGATTTTCCACGCTTGTGGGAGGAATTTTCCATAATACCGTCTTAGCGTGCACTTTCATCATAGATGGAACCTACTGTGAAAATTTCAGCATCCTAGCTCTTACGGTTTGAGCTGTTCGATGATCAGTGAGTCAGTCAGCACGAAAACTTTTATGTGCATAGATATAGATACAAGTCTTTACTGGTGTTTTTTTTACTCTCTGTACCCATAAAATTGGTACAAGGGGGTACTAAATCTGTGCAAATGTATGTAACAGGCAGAAGAAGACATCTCCGACCCTATAAAGTATATATATTCTTGATCAGTATCAAAAGAGATTTCGATTTGGCCATGTCCGTCGGTCTGTCCGTCCGTATGTATGATCGCAAGGATCTCAGCAACTATAAGAGCTAGAGACACCAAATTTGGAATGTAGCTTCGTGCATAGCGGGAGCAGGTCAAGTTTATTTTAGATTTGAGATATTTTCCCCCGCTCCCTCGCTATTCGATAAAAACCGTTTTACAGGAACAATTTTCAAGATATAGATTTGGGATTTGGCATGTACAATACTTAAGTCACTCTTAATCCACTGTCCAAATTTCAA
>JAWNNI010000145.1:0-55426 GCA_035043065.1 Hirtodrosophila confusa | reverse complement strand
AAAATAAACATTTTAGTTAGCTTTTTCGATAAGGTCTGGAAAAATAGAAAAATAATTAGAAACTGGATGTGCACGGTTGTCAAACGAGTTTGCGTACTCGAAGTAGATAAATTAAAATAGTTTAATAAATAATACTATGAAATATATTTATTAAAATTAACTGTAAATTTATTATTATTAGCTCGCTATAGAAATCACAAAAACATATTCACCTTATCTATTCCATCATAAATTCAAAGCATATTTAAGGCTATTAAAATGATCTTAATCGGCAGCAGAAGCAATAACACTGGCATATATCACTGAGTTAGTTTTAGATAAACAAGACGACATTGAGATAAATCCATTAAATATTGCCTTGCAAGCTTTTTAAAATGAGCAAAGACTTTAAGAATGTACTTTG
Source organism: Hirtodrosophila confusa (assembly GCA_035043065.1). Classification (NCBI taxonomy): domain Eukaryota; kingdom Metazoa; phylum Arthropoda; class Insecta; order Diptera; family Drosophilidae; genus Hirtodrosophila; species Hirtodrosophila confusa. Next base: position 55,023 of record JAWNNI010000145.1, on the reverse strand, counting down.
TTTTCTGAAAAGTCTTTCACCTTCCCAAGGCTGAATTTATACACGACTATAAGCCCGACAGCAGATGTGCAACGATGAGAGAAAGGCTTTCTCCAGACGAATTGCAAAAGTCTCAACTTTGTGCGCCACAGCTGTTGGCGTTTGTGTGGTAGTTTTTATGACAAATTTACAGGCTAGTTGTAAGATTATGCAAATTTTAACAATGCCCAAATCATCTGCAGGCGTCTTTTGAATTTTTGACAACTGTGTTCTAAAGAATTCATCAAACTTCCATTACTAAGCTGATGACGTCGTCCATAAAAGTCTGTAACTTTATTTTTGATGAATATCTTAAAGAGGTGAGAGCTTCGATATAATGTCGAAGTTATTGCTTTTGAATATCGCTTTGGGAATTCCCAATCTTTCTGCATATATTTTGACTTTTTATATCCCTTTGCATTAGTCTCTACTCCAAACTTGTTCCTTCGAAATATAACCATTTGGTACTGCAAAGCAACTAAACTATCTACTACCTGAGAAAGGTTTTTATTACTTAACAGTCAGAAAAGAGCGCTTCATGTTAAGTATATCAGAATGCAGCCCAACATCAACCAAAATCTAAGCTCAAACACAATCAGCAAATGTTTGTCTGCTGCCATTAATTTTAATAATTCTATGCCCTACAGTGTGTGCAAATTTGAAGTTTCCGTTGAGAAGCGAAATATCTGCACTTGCCAGCTGCTGCCATATTTTAAGGCAGTAGCAAGCTCAACAGTTTTTGGCTTGGCGTATTTTATAAAAAGGATATTTACATAGGCAACATTTGGGCAGAAGTGTGATGGCTATAAGTTTTCATGCAGGCTAATAGTTTTATGTCGCACGCAACTTGTGGAAGGGTATAAAAGAGCAGATGGAGCAACAGCATATCTATAATTCACATATGTATATCCGAACACAGCTGTCCGCCTGTCAGCCTAATAAAAATAAAAGTGCAACTTATTAAGACACTCACCTCACAAACGCATTAAGAACACATATATCTGCGAACCTTCACATCTCAATTTCAATTTTCAGCATTGGATGCTCAAGGATGTAGGTCGTAAGTGACAACTTTCAGCCGGCCAACCATACAGGTATCCATAACCATATTCTAACTAGCTGTCAATGTCAGTTATAGTGAATTAAGCACCTGAAGCTCGATTAAACACGTTGCCAATTTCTCAAATAATTATGTATGCATATGTTATGCTGCCATAAAAGCATCAGCAGCCCAGACGAGTGCCATATGAATAATAATAAAATAATAATAATTAAGTTTTGGAAAAACTGTTAAATTTTTCTAAGAAACAATAAGTTTACATGTTTAAAATGTAAAACTTTAACAGAATAATTTTTATACCCTAGCAGAGTATTATAATTTTCTCTCGAAATGTGTAATGGACTGAAGGAGACATTTCCGACCCAACAAAGTATATATATTCTGAATCAGCAGTAATAGCCGAGTCGATATAGCGATGTCCGTCTGTCCGTCCGTCCATCTGTCCCTCTGTCCGTCTGTTTCTATGCGAACTAGTCTCTCAGTTTTTAAGTATAAAAAATATTGCTGCTAAGGTATACAGCTTCGGCACCCAAAGATAGCCGTTCTTTCTTGTTTTAACATACTCCATACATTACTCGCACATTTTTACAATTTTGTCTTTGTCGCAAATAACCAAACTTAAATAACTTTTAAATTTTTACTGAACTTTCCATTGAATTTGTTGCCCAATTGTGTATACGCAAATTATGGAGCCCATTTCCTTGCTTTGCACGTAATTCGCATATAAAACTTCAGTTAATTTAATTTAAGCATTAAATTTACATATTTCAGTGGGAAATTCAGCACTCCCATTTTGTTGTTAGTTGTTTGTGGCACAAGCTGTGTGGCAAGGTTTATTGAGGAAGGGACTTTCAAAGCATTCAACTACCCATATAAACGACCGCATTGTTTGTTAATTTGTTTTTGTGCCTTGTTTTGTTTGTTGTTTATACCTTGTAGGCATTGCAAATTGATAGAAGGGTATAAAAACATTCTGCAGAAAGAGAGAAGAAGCCTTATCGTAACCAATTAAGAGTCCATATATCTTGATCAGCACTATCAGACGAATCCCTGATCTGACGAATGTCTATGATTGCGTCGATCTGAGAAGCAATAAGCGATGGAATAAACAGATTTTTGGTATAATTTTAATTATAATATATTCTATAATTTTTGGAACTTGAGTTGGTAATCCAGAAGAACTATTTACCTAATATATTTCATTATTTGGAATACACCTATCATTCACTCTTGACTATGCGATTAGCTTGTATATAAATAAATGAATAATATTTCCTTACATTTTTTTTTATAACTACTAATTTTTCAATTTTCTTTTCTCAACAATTGCAACTTTAAATGCCATTCGCTTACTTTTTACTCTGTATGTACTAGTAGTTGTGCATTGAATTCTTAAATATTTGTTGCACTTTTTGTGCGGTGCGTAAATTGCACAATGGACAATGAACGAGCAAAAAACTGTTGCTTGAAATAAAAACGAAACGGAATTGAATAAATTCACAGAACAATGCAAACTTTTTGCAGCAGCGGAGCAGAGATTATACATTGTCTGAAATTTTTTTAAAAATCTTTTCTACCGTCGCATTCTCTTGTACTGAAAGGTTTAGTACTGGACATGGTAATGGATTGGGCGATAACAATATAGGGGTTTGTGCAACAACAAAATTATTCATTATCAATTTTACATTTTTCCGCTGCTAAGCTGAATTACAAAAAATATTACAGAAAACAAACTACAAGTAATTTCAAACACAAAAGGAAGTAAAACAAGAAAAAACGGCTTCTTCGTCGTACTGAAGATACATACCCAATTTGCTATAGTGGTCCAGTCTGGCTGGTTCCGACGTATGTATGTATGTACTGCCTGCAGCAAAAAAAATATCTGTTTCAAGTTTCATCACGATAGATCAAAAACTGAGAGATAAGTTTGCATAAAAACAGACAGACAGACTTGCATTGTGCTGATCAAGAATATGTACACTTTATGGGGTCGGAAACGTCTCCACTGCAAAGGTTTGTATAATAAAATAAATGAACAGTAGTTCCTAGGGGCGTCTAGTTGGTAAACTTCCGACTTCCGACAGTTCCAACCTCATCGATGGAACCATTCATAGACGTGCCTGTGGCTGGCACGGCAATGAGGAAGTATTTACAGATGCAACAGGAGCCAACCACTTGCGGTAAACCCATTGAGTGGTTTGTTGTTCCGGTGTTTGTGGAAATGGTTAAATTAGAACTGACCGAACTACAGTCATTCTACTTTGCCTACTCAGTTTTATTTATTTACTTTGCAGCTCGAGCAAAAAATAAAGTCCGACCGCTCCATGCCTCGTATAATGATTATTATTAGTTAATATTGAATTTTTTCATTAGTTGATTTGAATTATTTTAAATTACTGTAAAACAATTATTATTTTAAAAAAAACTTTATGCTTTCAATGGCAGACAAATAAATGAACATAACAGTAAAATTTTTGCACAAAAATGAATTGATTGTTAAAAATATATTATTTTAATTAAGTTATACTAAAAGAAACTTTTCGGAATTTGAGTCCTTGTTGTTTTCTAGAAACATTTAAAGCACCGTCTTACGCTGCCTGTGTCTGGAGATGACCCGGAAAGTATTAAGAGTGTAAGAGGTGCACTTATGTGTATCAGTTAGTTAAATTGTTATAACACCTATGGGAAGCTGCAATTTATATCCAGAAGTACTAAATGTACAGCAGCTAAAGGACTTATCTAACGAAGATAAATTGAGTTAAACTTTTTACATATAAACGGTGCTATAGACAACCATAAAGCAATACAGTCTATCAGAATCGCATTTATTCAATTGTATTTTACTTAATTTCATGATAACTATTTAAATACATTTTAAAATATTTAATTCAATAACTGTATTGTTGAACCTTGATGCAGGGTGTTCTTGAGTTACTCAATGTGTGCAGCATTTGCTATTCGTACACCTTGGATACAATTAAGGACTTCAAAAGTAAGCCAAACCAGATTTACACAATGTCCAATACAAAATTTGCAGGAAACTTAAAAATATCAATTAATTAGCACACCTGAAGGTATTAAGTACACATCCCACCTTCTATTTTTAATGAAACTTTTGCACAAGGAAACCACAGCTCCATTCAGAAAATCCAGGCTCTTCATGCCACGCTGCAAGAGACTGGAATATAACAATGCGACCAGAACAACAGAAAACCAACAGCCTCGACAAAGGCAGCCACATGTTGTGTTGCCAGAGATGAAAAAGTTTTAAAATCATGCTTGAAATTTTCAACACATATATACATATATATATGTAATTCACGGAATGCGCCCATGACAAAAACAGCGGAAAATATCTGGAGGATGGGAAGGAAAAGCAGTAGGCGAAATCAATAACACGAGTATTACCATACTCCTTATTCTGGATTAAAGATTAAATCTTTATTTATAGATTAAATTGAAACTTCTGAACATTTGCTCAAATGTACTATGTATACTCTATAGCCTGCGTCCAACTTTTATAAGATGATTTCTTTAATGTCTAAGCCAAACTCATGACTAGGCTAAATGTTTTCTTTGTTTGGGTGACAAATTACTTTAAATTTGTTTGGCAACTTTACAAATGGTATCACCAACATGTCATGTGTTCACAGCCGAACATCTAAATTAAAGCAAGATCTGCTAAAAGTGCAGAAAACTTTACACTAACACGTCTGTGTTTTATTTATTTTGTGGTTGCCGAGAATTGCGGCCATCTGGTGAATTTATGTGTTGCACTTGTTACACATACGACATGTTGGACGTGTGCACAGTCTAAGACAAATCGATTGCTGTTGCAGCTCTTCTTACTTTGCAGCGTATAAGCGGACTCTGGCACAATTTATTGATCACTTTGTAACACCCGCTGCAGAGCGAGAAAAAAATGGAGTACGCACTTTAACTGATTTAACGGCATGCAACATAGATTCATGTTTTGTTTAGCTTTCACTACGATAATTCTGAAAATCATACATAAATGATGATGTATACTTGCGTGTATTGTGAGAAATGCTTTATATTTTCCAGAAATGTGTAAACAAAAGCAATATCCAATATTTGTCACATTATTTGTTTATGTACATATTGATATTTCCATCGTTGTTGTAAATAAATTATTGCTTACTTCTCAACACAACTGAATTAAATGTAAGTTGACTTTTATTAACATTTAAACCTTAAATATATCAATTTATATACCTTAAGAATGTTGCTGCAGTTATTTGTAGTCTGCACAAATGAAAAGACACGCCATTTATATAAAGAAGCTTCATGATGGACAGCAATTGTCCCTTGGAAACTTGCACAATGTCCTGGCAGCTGCAGTGGAATTTGCTGCCAGCAGGTGGCATCTCTCCATTGCCTGTCCATTTCACCTCATTTGTATTATTATGTCAATTTACTTGTTTATTTGTCAGATATTGTTGACTTGCTGGCTTGTCCGTTGTGCTTAAACTTGTTAAGCATTCTATTTTCTAGTCAAGTTCGATACAAATTCAAGAATTCAGCTTGAGGAAGTTTACCATGAGATGTTAATATTGCGTACTTACTTCTCTGCTTTTGACGCGTCAACAAGTTAACAACTGCTAATATAATACTCTTATGGGGCATGGAACACAGATTGCATAACTTAAATTAGGTTCGCATAAGAGATTTGGGTCCATATACCAAAAATTATGCAAAAAGCCAATACGAAAATATTAATTTAAAAATTGTAAAGAAACAGCAGTGAAAAAAGTTCAACACAACAGAGACGAACGAAAGTAAATTGCCCAACTCATATATTTGCTGGCACGTTTTTGAAGCACACAACTACACCCACATGAGCATAAAGAACAACACAAAAGTTCTATAAAGGTCCAAAAGGAAATTATACTTATAATAAAGGAAATTTTCAGCAACTTCAATATGCCTCTGGCACTTTACCCATCAAAAAACAAACAAGCTTCTGAGCTTTAGAATTCAAGTTGAATCAGACACTTTAATTCTAATCTAAAAGGTTTGCTCGAACTTAATAAATAATACTATAATGGAAATTGAATTCGTAGCAAGCCACACAAAACAATAAAATTGCATTTTTATTTCTCCCGGAGTAAGTTCAAATCTCAACCCATAAATTAAATAAATTATTAAGCAGCAAATGCCAACAACTACAGGGAATGTCAACACAATCAGCGTAATAATAGGGGGAATCATATCCCTGAGCTGAGATAAAAATGAATATACTCGTAATCTTAGCTGGGGCAGTTCACCTCCCATGTGTATTTATCTGACTGGCAGAGTACCTCTCGAGAGATGGCCGTAGTAAAAATCAATAGAATTAAACAAAAACACACAAAACCACGTATTTTAAGCTCTATTCTTTTGTTTCGTTCCAATTTAATTGTGTTAATTGGGCAGCATTTTGCATGAAATTGCATTACAATAGAAGCTCTACATCTGTTCAAATTTCTCACTTATTTATTTATTTTGCAATAATATACTCAATTTAAAGTTGCATTAAATAGATCATAATTATTGCTGTTTAAAACACGTACTTTAAGCTGAAATAATTACATTTCATTATTCTGTCGAAACAAGTTCTGAAATCTTTGTTCACACTGAAAATATGATAATAGTTGAGTTTTAATCAAGTTTAATTACTGTTCGTACGTGTAGCTAATTTCAATAACTAATACAATACTACTCACTGATTACATTTTATATAGACGCCTATGGCTTATACAAGACTTCTTATATTTTAAAAGCTAATTTTATTTTCATTTATACTAACCGATCAGCATATACTCATAGGCAAACTTGGCTTCAAAAGTTTAAGAGGACCCCGCTGAATAAAATAATTTCACAAACAAGTTTCAGCGAGCAATTTGTAACATAGACAAGTTTTAACCCCTGACGGCTGTTGTTCAACAATTTTTCCAAAAGTTGCAGTTGCAGTCAAACGAAAACTAACTTTGAAGACAAACGGCAGAAACATGTACATATATACTATGTTTATAGGCATAAAATAATGTTTAACACTCTTAATTGATTAATAATAGTTTTGTGGCCATAATCGAGGGATATGTTAATTATGCGTTCAGTTTATGCAGAATGGATAGCTGTTTTTTTTAGAAATAACAGCATGTCTTCACCTTTTCCACAGAATCATAAAAGTTGAAGTGGTTTCATATGCTTGCAGTCAATACATACTGTTTGAAATTTGAAATGTGTTCTTTAAATACAAATTTAAACAAATTTCTTTAAATCAATTTGCCAACCATCTTTATTATATCTGCATTGAATTTGCATTTAAAAACCATGAGCCGCACGCACTTAGCATAATATGTATATTAAGCTGACTTGGCAGTCATTCCTCAACCTCAAAGCGATAGACGCCGATTTGCGAATTGATTGGGCAATTCGGATCTTCGTCCGAAGATTGATGATGACACCAGGAGATGCTTTATCTTCCGAAACGGTGTGTTATGGCGTTTTTATGGCTGGCCATAAAATAATAGAATATTGATGTGTATACAATTTGCATAGTCCCGTTTTACCGTTGTTGTTTCGCCTTGAGACAGCAATAAATTGTGCGATTAACAAATTTTGAGGTCATCATAATGTGGCATAAAAAAATATTAGTACATAGATAGTCAAATAAATGCTGTGTATTAAAAAATATATTGTATTCAATTGAATATTGTCAATAACACAATAAAAAGAGTTTTATAAAATCGGTGAGCTGATTAAATTTAACTGATTGGTGGTAAATAAATTATAAAAAGTTCTTAAATTAAGTCAGCAGATATTTTACTTATATATGTATAAGAAAGGTATGCTTAAAGTTTGATGCAAATGTGGTAATTCCTATATTTAACGATAGTATCGATATTGTTCTTATTTTAACTTATTGTATCACTTATCTGATCTACAATATATGTGGGAGTGAGTCAGCATACTCGCCTTCGTGAGTGTGCGTACTTGCCTTCAAAGCAACCGATAGACCGATAGACGAGCGCTATCGATATCCTATCAATAGGACGATTACAGCAGAGAGAGTTCGAACGACGACGTGCTAGCGCAAAGACGTGCCGCGGTAAAATTCGAGCAAGATGGTCACACGAAGCTCATCAGTTTAATTTTTATCAATTCAAATGTAGCTACATAAAATGTTAAGTTTTTTAACTATTTCAATATTAACATACATTATAACGTTTCACTAAAATATTCCCACATATATGCATTCTCTCCTGGCACTCGCCTTGAATAAATGATTTTTAGCAACCAAAGGACCTATTCAGTATGTTGCAGGAATATATGAAATTGTATAAGTGCTCGCAAGGGATACAAATATGAGTGGATGCAATCTATACTGCTGATTTTCTGCGCCTCTTATGCGAGGGGTATGCGAAATATGGCAATTGCCGATAGAGAAATACATTTAGCGAATTTAAATTTCACAAATTGCACAATTGGCAAATTATCATATAGTTTCCAGCCGAACCAAGCTGAGCACTCCGCAGACTGACAGAGGTGTAGCAAGATTCATAGTTATGACACATGTGGAGTATGTGTGTTTCCTGATAGTGCGCCCAGTTTCTTCTTCACTCTTGCGTATAGACAATTCATTGGAAGATTATTAACTCATAGCTGCAGCCATATTGCCTGAGCAGAAAAATTGCCAAAACAAAACTATAAATAACTAGAAAACTCTTGCAGAGTCACCAAAATGACGGCCCGAGTGTTTACAGGAGTTCATTGGCGCCCAAACTACCATAGAACAGCAACGCCCAGTTTAAAGCGTTTTTTTGAAGGAGTTTAATATGAAACTGTTGCATAGCCCCCTGCATGTATCCTGACAGCCAGAAGACCGTCAGAAAGGCTCAGGTAAACGGATGATGAACAAAGGACGATAGCCCGTTCCTATTGCCTGCTCGTGACACATCTATTTTCCTCATTCCTGGTAAAGCAGAGCCACAGATAACAATTATTCAAACTGACCAGCAACTTTCAGCCTGAGGTTACCAATCTTAACAATGGATGATTTGATATGTTTGTTAGACTTTTATAGTTATTTATTGAGCCAAGCAAATTTTGCACTCAAAGTGAGTAAAAATGCAATATACATCTGCCCAAGACACGTCACAGTTTGTTTTGTTTGTTGCTTAAGTCCATTGAAGTGAATAATTTACAATTATGAATGCTTAGTCGGGAGAGCCGAATTGTGATTTTGCTTTTCCATTTTTAAGCTAAGTGCCTAGCTTATGCAATATCCAAATTCCTTTCACTATGTATGCAGATACATCAAAGGAAAATCCATTATCAGATGAGAGCCTTCACTCTTGCTGTCTTAATCCAATAATCCTATTAGGTATTGTCAATTTAATAAATCATTTTATTACATTTTAAATGTATATAAATGGATAAAGTTTTCCATGGAGCATATGTGATTGCTGAAATAGGCGATGGTAATTTATTGGCACTTAAGGGCAATTATGTGTCTACGATAAATTGATATTTACACCGCTTGTTATTTAATCAAGTGCGTCAATCTGCCGTAGTTAATAATTAAATTTTGGGACTAACCCATTTTATTTAAATTGTGGAAATGTATGTATCCAATAAAGTACACATATTCTTGGTAAGCTTGAGCAGAATAAACGATTAAGCAATGTTTGTATGTGTGTCTGTTCGTATGTATATAACATATGTATGTGTGTATCTCAGACACTTTAATAACTACAGATACTAGATTTGATATGCATATTCCTGTATAGAACACTATTTAAAGGACTTGTTCCTGATTTTATGCATATTGTTAGCTCAGTGTTTATGTGCTGTGAAAATTTGAATTTCAGCTGTCTTGCTTTATCATGCTATAAATTTAGTAATGTAGCAACTTTACATGAGCTTACGTAAGACGTCACTTGCAGTATAGTTCTTATTATATAAACTAAAGAGTTTCATTAGATATGCACTCAGCACAGAGCTGAGTAGTGCTAACAAACCAGAAAACGCGTTGAAAGTAAAGAAAGATCCGCTGGCTCAAAACTTTCGTTATCCTGCAGCAGCCACTGAATAGGCGAAATGGAATTTGCAATTACTTACCCGAAAGTCATCCCATATGGGTTACTGGGCTATGGCAGTGGTCTAACAGCCGCTGGGAAGGTTAACCAGTACTAAAGGTCACCCAATGCAGAACTCGCCGCCTATTCATCATATGAGTGCACAATGAATGAAATTTAAACAACAATCGGTTGAGTGAATGCGTCGAGCAATGGAACACTGAGGTGAAAAGTGAATGAGAGTTCACCGGGTAAACAGAAACAAAAAGCACTCAGCGGCCAGGAAACGAGACTCGCTTGCACTTAAAAGGCTGCAATTACGAATGTCCTTGGTAAATGCAGTAGTATATCAGTCAGGTCTACGGAATCGATGCAATAGTAGATATGCAAGTAAAAATTCTTTAACTACTTTTCTTAGAACAGACTTTAATTTAATATACAGAAGATTTTATGTGCGCAATCAATTAAGAATAAATTTAGAGAATTAATTGGAAGTTTGAAGACAGGAACTATGAAATAGAAAATCGAAGGCTGCTAAGACCAATATTTCCAAATTTTACTTCCAAGCCATCGAAGGCAACGATGTTCGCGAACATCAATATTTTTGCATCACTAGTTAGAAGCACACTGCATTTAATTATCTTGACTGAATTAAACTGCGAATCTTGTGGTAACAATCAAAACTTATGTCTTTATCCTGCAAGCTAACATAAAATTTTATATTTACGATGCTCAGAGAGTACTCAAAATAGAATTCACACGTTCCATTAAATTTAATAGCATTGCAAAGAGCATTACGGCAGCTACTACAAGCATAAAATGGTTTGCCAGCCCTTTAGTTGTAGGAAATATAAGTGGACATAAATTTAAGGTCATCATAAAAAAAACTCAAAAAAATAGCAACAAATTGCCGATCCTTCTTTTCCAGAAAATGAAAAACAGTCACATAAAATGTTCAATTTCAGAGTGCGGTTAGAAGCTTAAAAGGACAATCAGTAACAAAAAATTGAATGCCTCTAGGCTGTCTATCATATCAGATGATATTTAACTTAATAGATGGCATTAATTATAGATATAATATCTAGGCAGTAATCGGCACAAGTAATATGCAATAGAAAATTTAATTTATTTAATTACATCTGTAGAAAGTCAATACATTAATATCTAAGAGCACAGCTCAATGCAAATCATCAGAAATGGAAACCTGAATTTGATAACGCCACTGCATTGAGTTTACTTTGGTTTTTAAATCGCAAATTAAGTGAAAGAACTCAATAAAATAGAGAGAAACCAGGAAAGGGTGAGTGCAATCAAGTAAATTGCTGACTCGTTTTATATTGCTGCAGTTTGTAGTAGATTGTTATCAAGAGGGATAATAAATGTGCAATTAAGGAGTTCAATTCAGTTTTCAATGGATGCAAATTTAAGCGGTTAGAAGTACAAAAAGCGGACATAGCTAGATCTATTGATTCTCAGTAATAATATTTACTTTATTGCATCGAAAATGCATCCTTCAATTATGATTCATGCTAATTGGTTGCTTGAAAAGAAATTGCAAATAAATAGACAATGTACAACTTGCTAAAGCTGCCACGATACGTAGCAGAAAATTCGTTTAATAAAAATATATTCAAATTTTTTAACTAAATAAAAATAAAATTGAAAAATATACAGACAAAAATAGTTGCATATCTTTAGGCGAAATTCACCAGGCCAAAGATTTCTACTTGTGCATAAAGTTTCATTTAGTTTCCATGTGGACTATGCTCAGAGGATTCCTTCTTTACCGTACTGTGGCCATTTTTATCTGGCACACAGAATACTACAGAAGCCAGGGTATAAATTTGAGTACAGTCTGAAGGCTATTTGTTTGCTCTGCTGTCGATACGGCAGTTGACTTTGTTTGTATGTATTTATTCCTTTTGACCACTGGGGAAATTCCCTTTTTAACTTGAAGTTGTCTTCTTTGCAGCAGCCAAATACTTACATTTAAATGCAGTACAACTTTGGCAGCTTCCAGGCGAGCTAAATTATTTACTTTATGCTATGACAGAGCGGGTTCAGCCTTATGGTGTGTTCAAAATGAGCAATGCCTCTGTGGCAATGCACATAAATTTAATGTCGCATCAAGTAAAGTTTTCGTTTAGTTTAACTGTGTTGGCTTAATGACTTTGAAAGTACTCCCCAACAGACACATATGTCAGCTACGTGGCCAGCAAAACGATGCAAAATGTCCGGCAACTTCCACAAAAAAGGACATTTATTGTTGCTCCTTTTAAGCCACGGAACTTACGTGACACTTGATGATCTTTTTCTAGCTTGCCCAACTGACTCTTTCCACCGTACTTAGCTCAAAATATATAGAGATACACGTCAAGCATGAGCTATATAAGTTTTTCTGCTTACCTTTCCACGCAAGTTCAATTATTTCAGATAAATAATTGTTTAATATGAGGGTGCAATCACAAAAAGGTTCAATCTTCTTTGTTATTTTTAAACAGTTGCTCATCTTAACCTTGTGCCAAAATTTCTTCCATATATCTCGCTCTTCATCCTTAACTTGTCAAACCAGCAAAGAAAGAGCAGTTTGACAGCAAGGTATTCTCTAGAGTCGTCAGTGCCTGCACTCATCCCCGCATTGTGTGTCAAGTATATAGTATAACGTATACGCTACCAAATTACACACACATCCATTCATACCAAAAAAGAAAAGCTTACTTCGGAGTGCCGAAGTTACATACCCTTACAGAAAAATATTTCATATCAAAGCTTAATTTTCGACTGCTTTTAAACCTATTTGGATTATAAGCCAATATAGTAAACCTATCTTAAATAAACTTAACTAAAAGGAATTAAATTTGTTATGAAACAACTCATTTTTCAAAAGATTGATTTGGTAAAAATTGGATTTGGCAAGCTTAGCTTTATATTGAAAAACCAAAAACCTATATATGATATAATGCTCTGATCTGGTCGGTTTCGACATACTTACTGCCTGCAGTAGTTAAGTTCCCTTAAGATAGTTCTACGATTTTAGTTAGCAAATAATCAATCAGACAGACAGTACTAAGTCCGACCGGCTGAATATAGTATATATGAGAATTTTGTGGAGTCGGAAATGACTCATTTAATGCTTTACACATTTCATAACACAATTATAATAGCCGTAGGAAGAGTAAAAATGCGAAAATACGTCTGAAAATGTCGAGAAATTCGCTCACTATAATGAAGGCATGCAACTGACTTAAAGATCTATCAAATGAAGATTTAAGAAACACACTGCATAATTTAAAATGCCGGCAACACAAGGACGAGCATATCTTAAGGTCGCCAGCTACTCAAAGTGGCAGGCTCAAGCCGTCGTAAAGAGCTTCAAAGGAACGCGTGTGTGGAAATTGTAGAGAATAAAAGAGGAAAGGACGAGGACGACAGTCGCCCTTATCTATGTGTGTGCAAGTGATGTGTCATGCAAACAGAAAATAGAAAATGAACAAAATGCTGAAATATAAAAATCAAGGCGGCAGTTTCGCAATTGGGGCACTATCAATAAGCCAGGTTCAGTCTGAAGAGGTTGAGGTTTCTGTCATCCTTAACTGACATTTGATTAACGCTCAGCTTCGTTCTGCTCGTCTCTCCAATTGATTACGGGACAAAGAGCCACGTTAATAACATCAGCAACTGGCAGATATTCTTATGCAACAAAGGTGTAGTTCTGGCGAAACTTAAGATTGGCATTTTCAATAGCCGCATAAGGTTCGCTCATGGCTCATCGATTGACAATGTCACAAAATTAGAAGTTTACTGAAAAATATATTTAAAATTTAGTTTTCTGACTCTATATATGTGATATTAAATGTTAAATATCAAATTTAATTAATTATAATTAAAGATAATAATATTTATAAAATATATGATCTATCGGTAAGCGATTAGTTTTTCTGAATGAGCCCAATGTCTTGTTAGTAAACTTAATGAATTCAGTCAGTGTTCAGTAACATGAAAATAATTTTAGTGAGGACTTTGTATATCTGGTCGCTCAAATAAGTCTTGTTCTTATCTTGTTTTATCACAACAACGAAAATATAACTTTACCTGCATGCCACATAACAATAAACTACATAAACAAATGCTGAAATACAACAACTATTTGCTGAACACGAAAACATCGAGAAATTTCATGTAGCCCAAAGCGGAAACGGAAGCTAAAAAGTACACACAAGAGCTACAAATATTTGTTGGGAAAATGTTAAAAGACTATTGCAAGATTGATCGAATTTTGGCGAAGCGAAGTGAATCGTTTTATTAAGTTATGATTTACTTCGGGCCACTGAACTATGTTGAATTATAGCAGCGTGAATGCAATATATTTCTTTTTTTAAGTGGGTAAATCTAAAAGTATGATTGGTAATTGGCATGAACTACAATCGAGCAAATGGTGCAAATCTCCATTGCCGGACATTCAGTGCGGCAACTCAGACAAATTGTGTTCACTTCTTGCTCAACTTATTAGGCTACTTAGATTTAATTTCAATTCGTTTAAGCTTCACTAGAGTACCAATGAAATTATTTACATAGGGTAATATAGTTAACTAGTAATTTTAATCTCTTAAGGCTAGAAAATATTTGCAAATATCACCATACTAATAATTGATATTGCCCATTTCCAATAGGTTTGAATGTAAGGTTTTAAAGCTGGTCCAATATCTGGTAACAAATTTCAATACAAACTCTCACAAACACTTGCATCTTATTTTTTGACCTTGTCACGCCCCATAATTGACAGAAACTCAGCAAATTCATCATGTCAAATTTTGCAGTGCCTTTTGGTAAAAAGTATAACATGTTCTGACAATAATGTGAAAGGGCAATGTGAAACTGTCAAAAAAGTGACGCTCAATGAAAAGCAAAAAAAAGAGCTGTGAAATAAAGTATATTAAGAGCGAAAGGGTTGAAATATGCTTGCCTTTCACTTTTGACAACAATGTGTCAAATATCATTTTGTTTCGTTGGGTCTGCGCAAAAGTTTGTATAACAAAATGACAAAAACTTATTTCTTTCCTTCGGGCTATAAATATCAGTCAGTTGAAATGTTAGTCGAACATTTGAGTGCCAAGTTTGGGTCATTTAAGATTACAGTAACAGCTGTTTGATTAATTTTAAATATTTTCCAGATCAACTTATTGAGCAAGAGAACGACTTTTTATTTATCACTTTTTTAAATAAAACTAATTTAAATATAGCACTTGTATGACCATCTTTATAAGCATACTAGTGTATATTAGATTTGGTTTAAAATTAAATTTTTTTAGAACATACTTGAAGAACATTTCATTAATTTAATAGGCG
Source organism: Hirtodrosophila confusa (assembly GCA_035043065.1). Lineage (NCBI taxonomy): Eukaryota > Metazoa > Arthropoda > Insecta > Diptera > Drosophilidae > Hirtodrosophila > Hirtodrosophila confusa. The sequence continues at coordinate 39,516 of JAWNNI010000145.1, read as the reverse complement.
CCAAATTTTACAACAATGTCAATGCAGACAAATGAAAAACATCTTGTCGCTCGCGAAGTCTTGTATATCCCAGGATACACGAATATCTGAGGGAATTGAAATCATATTCATCAAAAACAGTAGCAATAACTCTGGCGTTCATCATTGGTGATATTTAGTGGCTGTTTTGCTGCTTTTGGCTGCCTTTTATCAGTCCCAAAAGAAATTGCGAAACTTTTTGATGACCTTTACTTAGTCATACTTATAATATATATGTATATACATATACATACTGTACAAGTTCACAAAGGGCAGTTTGACTTCATACCTACTCTTATTAGCTTGGGCTCCTTCGCACTCTTAAGGCGAGAAGTCCATGTCAAAACTGTCAACACGAGAGCTGCCTAGGGGGAATATTTAAGTGGTACAGATTTTATATGCACAGTCTGGAGAGGGAAAGCAATTTTCGGGCACATTTGGCTTAAAAGTTTGCGCTGAATTTTTAAGTAATTTAAGAAAAGTTAATTAGTTAATAATAATTTGGCATGAACTACCAGAATATTACGCACAGACTAATTTAGACCTTATCAGTTTTCACATTTTCTTTATTCATTGCTTATTACAGCTGTATAATATAGATTTCAGATCCGATGATGATACTTCATGATTTATGAGATGTCGGATTCGTATAGGGTTTCATTACCATGGTCCAAATTTTGTACTAGATACAAAATACTCGTTATGATAAAGTCATGTAAGAGCTAACTCTATTTCCACAGAGCACCATCAACTAACCTTGACCCAACTAAAATGAGGTACTTAAAGAGATTTGCATTTTGAATGTAGTTGTGGCAGACTGCACTTGAAATTCCTGCTGCTAGAAAAGCAGCTAAGTCCCAATTAAAATAAATATATTTATTTTAAGTTGCTGACGGTTGGATGTAAAAAAACCACATGTGGTGAGAGCTTATACTTATACAAAGACTTAGTAATCTACGAATTTTCTCAAAGTTAACGCAGTTTGTGCTTAAAAGAATATATATATATATAGAGAGAATAAATGTATTAGCAGAAGTCAAGAGAATATAATGAAAATAAATTAATTTATCTGAATTATTTACTCTGCTAGACGGTCCTTTGGGGGGTTTAAAAACTTGAATCATGATTAAACTTACGTACATGGCATACTCTCCAAATAGTTATATTTTCATAATTTATATTCTTATAAGAGCCCCAGCCTTCAAGAAAATTAAGACGAAAATGAAGAAAAAATATCAAAAACCATCCAGCCGAGGGAAATGTACAACTTTATTGGATTTTATACAAAGTACACACTTTAAACAAGCAATAATGCTAAATCTGACTGCAAAATAAGCTAAAGTAGTATTATTTTGATATACTGTATCCATATGTGTGTCTTTAATCAAAGTGTTCAATAAGTTATTGTCAGGTGCAATAAAAATCTATTTGTAAACTGTCATGTCCCACATGACGTATGAGCTATGCAAACTACAAAAACAATGAAAAAAGTCTGCGAGTATATATGTATAATGATGCATTGCTTTTATAGGTAAGCATTGAAAAACTGCGAAGTTATTTAAAGTCACTACTTATCAAGTTTTTAAGAAACTCAAAGAAATTCACTGTTGGATAAAGGGACTTTTTTCGGCTTCTCTAAGATAGCCTTTTAGCAGAAAGGTTATTTACGAATTATTTAATATACATGCATACTTATATTTTACCGCCACATGATAGAACGCTTTGGTGCTTATAAGAAATTACCACCTGTTGTATTTTTAGCTTATGTGCAACATGTTGCAAGCTACATACTTAATGTTGCGCATTGCATAAGTCCATAACAGTTGGCAGTGTTCACAAAATTTCCCATTATCAGGCCATGGGACTGTTCTGTTAGCCATCTGGTAACATCTGGTAACAACAAATGATATTATTAGTTTAGTTCATTGTGAAAAGGAGTTTATTTTTTAGAAGATACTCTTTAAAATTATAATTGCATTAATTTTGCATACACATATTATGTAGTACGCTAAAAAATAACTTAATTATTTTGTGCCAATATTAGAACATAATGGAAATCAAATAATAATCGAATTAAAAAATTTAATTGCCTTATAGTGTTTTTAATAAAGAAATGTGATTTTTTTACATATGACACAATTTTAATCATTGTAAGATTGTTGATTAAAATTGTGTCATTTTTTAAGCAATTAAATTTCTTTATTCAAAACACTTTACAGGGCAATTTAAGTTTTTAAATAAGTGGCTCTACTTAAATGTACTATTTTAAGTCAATGTGTGTATGGAGAAGGTTCTCGTTCACATATAACGAGCATGGATATATCGCCCTGATCGAGAGTAAATACTTGTAGTTTATGGGGTGGAACGCGCCTCATTGAATGCGTAGCACATTCCGTGATAAAAATTACAATACCGCTCACAAGGAAATCAGCAAGAAAACAGAATTTGTTTATTTTCTTTGCCGCAAGTTTTTGCTTTGTTCTATCCTCTTAGAGTAACCGCGCAATTTGTTGACATTGTTGTCATTTGTTTGCTGATTGTTGTTGTTGATTGTTGTTGTTGACGCTGTTGCTGTTGTCCTTGTTGATAACAAGTTCTGTTTTATGCTAATAGATTTCAGAATGTTTGCAACAGCTGTTATTGTCCTTTGCTTTCATGGGGATGCTTGCCTGGAGCAATGCATACGCAAAGTCGCCAATCGATTGGTTTGAAAAGCATTTGAGAAATAAACTATATAAAGTCATGCAAAAAAATTTAATTTCTTTACGACTAACAAAAAGTCAACATTTGTTATAACTTCCACAACAAAAAGAGATGGGAGAATATGCTTTGCTCTAAGTTGTGCACACATTACATTATTTGACCAATTCTAATGGATCATCGAACAAAAATATTCTAAAAATAATAATGAACAAGAAAAATTACTTATAATTTTAAAAATCCAAATATTAATCGGAACAAGCGCGATTGAAACATTAAATTAAAATAATACAAATGTTTTTAGCTCTGTTTAATAACTTAAATTTAATATACTAAAATTAATAATAAACAAAATGATACACATATATTTCTAAATTTTAGATTCCTCGTATATTTTCTGAACATCTGCAGAGATTTATTGATGGCCATCGAACCAAGTTTATAGAAAGCCATTCAATTGGAAGGTTATCCGCCCTCAAAGGTCTCTTCCTTAATGCTGCTGTGCGCTCATATAGAATTTTGTAGCCTGATAAGTCGCAAAAGTCCTCAAAGGGATAATAAGCTCAGCCCAATGGTTGTGATTTACGCATATTTGCCTTATAGTGTGTATGTGTGTGTTATTTATACCACGTGGCGTATGAGTAATGCGCAACGATTGACCGCAAGATTGACTTGATGACGCGCCAATGAATTATAAATTGCAGAAGACTTTTTATGCCGTCAAAAGGATAGCAAATTTGCCAATGAGAAAGGATATTAAAATAGGAGGGTTAAGAAAAACAACTCTGCATCAACATCTAACCATAGACTTCATAAATATTCGTAAGATCTAACCCATCATCAATTTAGAGGTGAGCATGACATCGATGCCGCTGCAAGCAAAGCCAAGTAATCCAATGACAAGCTGTTGTGTCACCTGTTCAGATGCAGTCCGTGGATTAAGCAAGGACATAGCACAGGCGAAATTGCCGTCAACCGACTTCCGCCCCAACCCAGTATAGCTAAACACAGATGACCGCATCACGGGCTACTGAGGGAACGTGACACATGATGATATATTTTTATGCCACTAAGATATCTAGAATGGATTCGCGATGAAGACCAAAACCGGCACCACAACCGGAGTAGAAGACAAAGCAGATGCCGTGACAGCATCTCAAATAGCAAGACAAGCACCACAGTTGTGGTATCCAGATGATAGCTGCATCTCAACCGGATATGTGTGCTCTCATGCAATTTGACGGTGGAGACGGCGAACATTTCAAGCCAGGAGGAGGACCTGGGTCAAGGAACCGCGTCGTACGGTTGAGCGCACAAGACTCGAAATTGGGGCTTCAGTAGTTTGAGGAATGCCTATTGTAAATTCAGATTATTCAAGCAAATAAATTTAATCGTATGAAAATAATTGTTTAGTTTAGCAGTTTACCACCATAACATCAAACAATGCGTAGTAGAATGCTATAGTTAAATTTAGCTTGTCCAAAAAAAAAATAAAATATTAATCGCTTAAAATGCCAGTTTTTGTATAAAGCCAAAACTCAACTAATAAAAAATTGGTTATTTTTTTCAAAAATATTAAAACATATCTGCTGTTTATGCTTGAGAGATATGGTAAGAGATTCAACTACCTAATTTTTTCAATCTACAATAATATCTTAGCCTTATTCTTACTGCCAACAAGCGAAAATTTGCGCCCACACCAAATTTTAAACAAAAACACTTTAAACTCAGTTGCCAACATTGAAAACTTCTATACTGTTGCCAAATCTTTTTGGCACATACCAATACACCAAAAAAAGAACACCAGCTGCAGTGTCAAAAAAATATCCCAAGGCGAACAAACAAACCAAGCAAATGCACATACAACAACTACGAGCAGACAGCAAACAGCAGCAATAGATTCAAGGCTAATCTTGTTAAGAGCAGAAAGACCACAAGGAGCAAGTGCAAAATAATTAATTGTTTGTAAATGAATCACGAAATTAAAGCTAATTTAATAGAGCTAGTGCGAGAGGCTCTTGGCAATGAAATTACAACAGCTTAGGCTATGCCTACCCAGAGCCTTGACTTCATCTGTGCCTATTTCAGAGCCATAGTTAAATTTTAATTTAATGGCTTGTGGCTTAAGAATTTATGTCTCACTCACTCACACAGTGTTTATCCTTTACAAGAGTAACTTTCTCAATATTATTTATAATATAAAGACGGAATGGGAGAAGATTTTTTAGTTGGGAGCATATTTAACCAATGAAAAGGGTTATAACATTGCATTGGCACGTTTTTTATTCAATAATTTAATTACCTACTTCAATTTATTAGAAATTCGTACAGTGTTTTGCGATGATTTCGTTTATAAACTTTTTAATTAGATAATAGAATTTCATCCCAATTTAAACTTTGCCAGCTGCTAAAATTCTTGGGATCTTCTTGTCCCAACTTTTGCTACTTAAATGTCTCTGGTTAATGTTTTATTTATTATATAGTTAGGGTTCTGCATTCATTTAATTTCCTGCGCACACCATAAACTGCACAATAAACGAAGAAAAACGTAACGTTTTCGTTTAAAAGAAAAACGAAAAAGAATTGCATAAATTCGGAACTTTGCAATATTTTTGCAACATAACTTTATACAATTGCGTGAGGAGCATCTAAAATATTTATAACTTGGTATTGCGGAAAATCCATAAATATGACAGTGCGAAGCAAAGTTCAAAATAACTAAAAAGTCATTAAAAATATGAATGGTTGACCGGAAAACAATTATGCGGCATGAACATGAAATTGAAGTTTTATTCGTTGCAATCTTATGTCTTTTACTCCACATTGCTTGCATTGCATTGCATTGATTAAATTTGGCTTATACGAGTATAAGAACATTGCTAGCGACAATCATCTGAATTATGCAGTTACATCAACAACAATGCGGTGTTTAGACATCGTCTACCTCAGCAGTACCCCCAACCCAAGTAGGCTTGGATAAGGACTACGCATCCAATTAGCATAACAAGCACTTCCGGTATCAGCTGTCTTATGTGGTTCACAGTGGAAACACATACAGAAACATCAGGAGCAATACCAACGATTGGGGATTGGCACTGACAGAACTTGAAATCGGTTTGCAACGGTGAACATTTTATCCTTTCTACTTTCCACCAAATAACCACAATTAATGTTTATTATTGTGCATGCGTTAACCTGCGCATATAAACCAATGCCATTGCGTTTGGGAAATATATCGCTTTATATTAATTAACCACATATTGGCAAAATAAATCATTTCCTTGTTAATATTGTATGTACCATAATGCAAATGACGCGGATTAAATGATTTTCGTGAAAAGTTTTAAAGAATATAAATGTTTCTTCAGTATATTCTATGAAACTGCATATAATCAAGTATGAATATACGTATAAATATTTACTTAAAAGCTTAAAAATATTTTTACCTGCATATTGATTACATATTTAATTGCAAATATGAACTTACCATACGAGAAATATTTATGAATTGTGTGTTCAGCTGTGTTAAAAAAAGAAATGCGGTTGAATAATTGAAAAATTTCAAATATTCCTTGGAAAATCAAATTAAATATAAATGCTTTATTAAATAAAGAGGTATAACAGTACAAATTCGTTTAAGTTTTACAATATTAATTTATTGGCCAAAGCTATTCGCATATTCAATATTTCATATATGTATATTACAATATTCTCGTATGTATGTATGTAACAAATTATATAGATTGTATGCTTTTATTTTGTTGTTTAAATATAAATGAGAAAGCTATTTCACAAACGTGTGGATTCTTATTATATCTTTAGTTAGTCAACAATTTGGAACTTACCCATTGAGTCCAAATATTTTTCTAATTGTAGCAAAACAAATGGCACAAATGAAACGCTTTTTAATGCTGCATTTAATTTGATGGCATTGCTTTTTTAATGCGTTCCTTAATTGTATAATTGCCAAAAAGTCACTGATTTCAAATGATGCTCAAATTCAAAATGGAAACATTTCAGGAGACGGCATCAAGCTAACTCAGTTGATCTTTGTATAGCAAAGTATCCAGAACAGTTTTAAATTTTTTTCTTCTTTTGTTTTCATTTACCAGCTTGCAGTTTACCAAATGGTCACATGAAAATAAATAATTAAGATCGAATAGGACACCATTTACGAGGAAGCAATGAAATCTACGCAATCGCCATCTGGTGTCAAGTTTACGCACTTCTGTTCTCATACGCAACAAACTTCTAAAGTTTCCAAGGCGGGAAACTATTATAATATTATAAGCCGAAGTTTGAACTCTTTATTTTAACAGACACTATTTCCTTGGTGGAAACTTAAAGTGTATCGCGGGCAATTGCAAATTTCCTAAGTGACTGTGAAAATTTTGCTTCTGTCGGCAAATTTAAATATTTGAGTAACATAACATAACACAAATAACCTAAGTAAGCATATTTACTTGTAAACTTTTGTAAACCTATAAGAAGTGCTCAAAAGTCAAGTAAGTGCATAAATAACTACATACGCAACTAATTAAAATATTCTGGACGAAAAATAAACAGTAATTCGCAGACCTACAGCTACTTCTCTTTATTTTGCCAAACATACCAGCATATACCCATTGCGTCACCCAAGCTAGAAAAATACCCAGGCCTTCACCCCACTCTGCAGGACAGAACTTCGAAAAAAACCAAAAACGAAAAAACGACGACTACACCTACAACAAGGTGCACCACATGTTGTTTTGTCGGAGCACAAGAAGTTCTAAAATCCTTCTTGGAGCTGTCAGTTGCTTTTAGAAGTTGATATACGTTTCACGGAATGTGCACAAAAGAAAAAACAGTTGCGAAGGAACACAGGAGAGTCCAGAAAAAGATCAGAGGCGACATAAAAATGAGGATAAGCCGAAACTGTTTTAAGCCGAAAAACGTATAATACTTTGAAGGGTTATTTATAACGGCGACAAACACTAAATCATAAATATAGTGTTTCTTTGTGCCGTTTCTTGCCAATGATCCAGAAAATCTGTGCCCGGATGGTTTTTTGTGAACTCTGAATGATTGTTTATGCCACTCAAGTTATTAGGCTATAAGTTTCCAAATTTAATTATTATCACTTACTGAAGAGAATTCTTTTAAAGACTTCCATATTCTGCTTAAAACTTAACAAAGCTTGCCAATTTCTGTAGTTGTCGATGTCAAAAACTTATTTGCAAGTCATCTTCACTTGTTTAGTTTTATTTTTCATTTTCAGAGGTAACTTTTTGAGTTCAGTCCGAACAACAACTTATAAATCAGGATGCTTCGAACCACAAAACTCAAAGCTGTCCTCTAACCCAAAAGTTTAGCCAAACTTGAAGCCAGACACGTGAAATGCCAAGAAAGCCCTCGAAAGTTTGCTGCCGAGCTGGATTCAGTTTTAGCCACTACATTGCCCGGATGGTGAAATAAATATTTTGCAAGCAAGGATATTTTCGTTGTCATCAAAGTAATGGGACAGCTCTGAATATTTGAAAATCTACTTGAGAAAGTGCATTTGCACATTAACAAGGTGAATATGGCTTATGGTAGATATTTTTATAATACTTCAGTCCTTACTCATGCTACTACCAAAATATGCTTTATAGATTTACCGTGGTAACAACTTTTTAATTAATTTAATATAGAGAACTCCATACTCTCTGAAAATTAAACCGGTAAGAATAAGTTCTATTACGCGGCGAAAACTATGTGATATCTGGCAACCGGAAGTCCAACTGTCCGGACTAGAGCAACTGGTGCAACAAAGAACACAGAATGTTAACAATTCAACAAATGAGAGCCTTGGGTTGCGGGCTGTGGCTTGCAAATTGCGGTGAGCAGCCAATTGGTGACAGCAATGGTATCTCCCCTAGAACCACAGGAATTGCATTATTCTTCTGCAGTTGTGAAATGAATGCTATCTTTAGGATAGTAGTTGAGTTCGTAATAGCTGCAATTCTGCAAGAATTTTCACTATTTATATATATCAATATGACACCATATTGTAAGTATTAGTAAGTTAAATTAAGCACAACAATATATACAAACTTTCAATATCTGATCTCTACATGCTTAAAGCAATGCGAGTCTTCAAGTTAAAGTCTCACAAAGGCATTCAATTCTATTTTCATTTTGTTAACCTATAACAACACTCAACCGTATATTTATACCACAACAATAAAGACATGAGCATTGTTATATCAACTCTCGGCAGAATCTCTGTGTTTTCAAATGGCCAGAAGGGGCAAAGGATGCACCCCTTAAACTGTCTGCCGTCACTTCAAAGCGACATTCTTCCGGAAAACCCTCTCCCGACTAACTCTGGACACAGGTTCATAGTCAGGATGCCAAAGTCTGACGAGCAGACACGTATCCGACACACACAGACACACACACACATACTCACACACTCTGCTATGCATACATATGTCAACCAACTATGCATATTGAAAGTTAAACTTCTGTCCAGAGACAGGGACAGAAAACTTAGCACGCAGTCTCTAAGAACGAAAAGCATTTTGCAAATGTCAGAGCAAAGGAAAATGAAATGCAGTATAAATAATATTTGTGTTTGCATTGTCAGGAATTTTCAATTGAAATACATACATATTTACGACTCAAATAATTCTAAGCGCAGGCAGGCATTCAAATTGAATTTACATACTTGTAAGGACAACTTACGTTTACGGTAAACTTATATTTAATTTAAATAACTTATGCCAATTTTATGCACATTTAAATTTCACACCAAAGTTATTCTTTTATACATCCAACATTTGGATTGATAAATAAAACAACATATTTGAATTTGGATTAAAATGTGCTATTTAATTGATTGTTAAGTGTTAATTCATGTATAAATCTTATAGACCACAATTGCCACAATCGCAACAATCCAAGCAAATTTTCGAGGCAAACAACAAGAAAAACACTATGAGATTTGAATTCAAATTAATTTAATACGTTTGAACGAGTCACATAAATTGTGTACAAACGCACATGGTATCTGAAGGAAAATTATTGAGTTCTCATAACCTAACGATTCAGCAAATGCTTTTTAATACTCTTGCAGAGGATATTGTAATTTTGTATAATATATGCTTGGTTATTAGCCGAGTCAGTATAGGGAAAAGCGGTCAAAGGTTATATACATTTATGGGACGCCAAAAATAGCCATACTTTTTTGTTATTATGAGCAATAAGCATATGTCCAAAAGCCAGAGCCACAATCTGTTTACACTTTAGTTTATGAATGCTAGGAAAAGTTGACAATAACATTAAATGCATGTCCTGCAAGATGTGCACTGAGTGTTGTGTACACTTGTCAAACACGCTGGCCGACAGTTTAGACAATTAAGTTAAATAGATAAAGCGAATAAAATTGTTGGCCAGATGACACCACTCACTCGTGCACTAAGCCAACTGACATTTAGTCATAATTGGTATACTGTTTTTCCATTCTTCCATTCCCAACGAAAAACTTGTCTGCCACCGAAGAAAAATGGCATACAATGTCTTTGTTATCTATCAACTGTCTGGGCTGTCACTTTCCAGACTCAGTTATGATATCAAAATCATTTTGCTGTAAGTATAGTTAAGGCTGCCTGTTTATTGTTCTTCTTTTTTGTGGTAAGGCCAAGGCAAGAATGTGCTTCTATATCAGAAATATTACATATATATTACGCATATAGGCTTAATATTAAGAAACCCGTTAATTTAAGAGGTTCCTTTAGTATACTCGTAAAGGCGTTGAACACAAGTTTCGGCAACAATAATTTTATTTAAAAATAATGTTCGAGAAACAATTTAAATGCTATTTAAATTCTTTAAATTTGATCAAATTAAATTGAAAATGTTTTTGCCACTCCTTTTTAAGCGTGTTTAATGCGCAATAATTTTACCACATAAAAATGTTTATATCCCGTTTATGCGCACACAAGCTGTGGCATATCACACAGTTAGCCTGGACCATCGTGGACATCGTTTACTTAGTTGCCTTGCATATATTTTTATTGTGCCCTAGCTCGAGGTCCTTGCATTTGGACTATGTTTTAGTACCTAAGAGAGGATAAGGAATAAGAATATGTCTGCGGGACAGAACAATGTTGTGCGTGCAGGAGAGGATACAGTTTGCCAAAATGGGCAACTGGCAATTGCAACCAATGAAAATGTTAAGTGGATATTTTAGTTAAGCTGCAGATAAACTAAAGTTCCGTTCGTGCTGTAAATGTAACGTAAAGGAATAGTTTTGTAAGAAAGCAAATTGTATAGAAAGTGTTGCTATGTACTTGCCTGTTCAAGAAATGAATTCCTTCAGTATATGCTTGTCTACTGTAAAGCCAATTAATCTTGATGGGGCAGTCACAAACACAAGTGAAGTATTCAAACTAAACTTCCAAAGTGCCATACAGCTTAAATATTTACTTTTCGGTAATACATTTGTTAGTGTCAGTTTATATATAGAAATTTGCAGCTTTAGCTGCTTTTATGCTCGCCAACGTCGTAATTCTTAATCCCCATTCATCATTCTATAAAGTTGCTAATTCTCAGATTAATCATCTTTGAGGCAGACTCAGTTTAACTTTGAAACTTTTCTAATTAGCATTAGGAGCTGCCACCAAATATACCTAATGTTATTATGTCGCAAAAATCTTCGCTGATTAAATAAAACTTAAAGCAATTGAAGTCATTTTCTGTGGCTTGCTGGTGCTGTAACCACACATTTGTCAGCTTGACAGACGTGTACATAATTTAATTCAAAATTTGTAATTCCCAATTACGTGAACTGTCACCGAGTCGCTGAGGCTGCTGGTCTGTCAGGAGGGTAAACATTCAAGATGAATTACTTTGGCCTTTTTTTACATTTGCGCCATTTTGTACTTATTCTGCAGATTACTGAATTTCCAGCTGCTTTTATAAATATTTCCCTTGCAATATGGCTGTCACAAAGTGAAAAATCTCGATGGCATTTCAAACGCTTACCACAAATTATTGTGCGATTGGCAAAGTGTTTATCACATATCACTGCAATACTTAATTACATTTTTGAAGGTTTTTAAGCTGCAGAAAAATATAGGATAATGAAAAAACGAAATATTAAGCTAATATGTAATGCACATCAGATAGGATTAGGCCTTGAGTTAAATTATCTGATATTATTTCAGAAATAAGAAAAGAATATATTTAGTTTTACATTTTAAAATATTCAAGCATCTATATTAAGACTTAAGTACCATTATGAAAATATTAAAAGCTTTTAGAATTATTGATAGAAATTAGAAAGTCATAATTTTCTTTAAAAAATTTGATTTTATTTTTTGAAAATAAGTTCAGTCTGTCTTAAATAAGGAAATATGCAAAGTTCTTAAAAAACAAAAACTGAGAAATGCGGATTATTTATTTTCAATTTATAGATTTATTCACTTGATTCAAGGAATCCAGTACACACATCGCTACATAATACACACTTTGTATCGCTTCAGGCATTGCAAGGAGCAACAGTCCTCGGCCCGCCGGCATTTGGAGGAAATGCCTTTGCATTTGTCCATGAATTCCCTTCGATCCGACTGAAATCAATTCGACAAATTGCATTAATGATGTTATACGTAGTTAATAACTCTGTACAAGCTTTACCGTGGTCACATTCGTAGCTTGTTTCATTATTATCGGCTTAATGTGGTACTCAGAATGTGATTCTGACCTCGTCAGGCTAGAAGGGACTTCAATTCCATAGACCACCATCCACACACCAAGGACCAACAGATAGAAAATGTTTAAAGAGAGCTGCATTTTGAATGTGGCTGTTGCAGAAGTTGTAATGACGGCATTTGAAAATTCGGTTGCTTTTATAGCAGCCAATCTCCCAATAAAAATATATGTATTTATTCAAAAGTTGCAGTTTTATGTAAAAACACATGTGGCGACAGTTTAAGTGTTACTCATGGAACGACTTAGTAATTTACGAACTTTCTCACACTTTACGCAGTTTGTAGTCAAAGTTAATTAGTTGTAAGTCATCAGTTGATTTTAAAGAATCCAAATTGATTTTTACGCCCCGTACTCATCAGAGGGTATAAAGCGGGTACTTAAATTGTGCAAATGTATGTAACAGACAGAAAAAACAATTTTTCAATGTAAAAGGAATGTATATATCTTCTTAATCAGACCCAGTCGAACTCACAGTAACTGCCTGTCTGTCCGTCCTTCTGCACAATCTTAGTAGTCCCTAATGCAATTTTTGCTTATAGGATGTAAAAATGCAATGTGTGTTGAATGAAATAAATTAATTTCATTACATAAATAAATCAAAATTAGATTTTTAAACCACAACTCGTCTTAACAACACGACTGAATATTTGATCATATTATTAGCACTTCATAAATTATTATATATACATGCTTCTACATAGGTTTTTTTTGGTATAATATATTTGGGGGCGGGCAGTCTCCCTCTAATGTTGATTATTTATTATCATTGTCTAACTTTTAAGCATATTTGTTCTTCTTACGTTCCCCATCTCGATAATTTTGTCATCTTTGCATTAATTCCTGTTTCACACTTACAACAGCATTCCCATAACTTTAATCAGTTTCATGGCACTCAAATTTGAAAATATTTCATCTGCTGGCTAATGTCTGTGATCTAAGCCAGTTTAATACTCGTTTGTGTTCCAACATACAAATAGTTCTTTGCGACTGCCATCCGACCAACTACTGCACTAACTCATATTACAAACTTTGTCGCACAAAATATCTGGCCGAACATTGGGGTCCTAGTTGGTTGGTTGCTCCTATTTGCTCTGGGTTGCATATGTCGTAATAACAATTTATGGCCATGACCCCAGAATTTGCTTAAGTGCATTGGTTATAAACAAACTGAGCTGAATGTGACTGTTGCATCATAAATTACTTAAACAGTCTAGAATTCATTGTAGTTATGTAGTTAAAAAAGCTACACGTGCTAGCAATTCAACATACTATTGAAATACTCCATACCAAATATTTAATTTTAAATATAAATCAAAAGACTTAACTGTCATAAATGATTTTAAATTGAAGTATAAATCCTATTCCATTAAATTTAGATACCTTAAATGCCGAAATCGCATTTAACACTAATTGACCACATCATCTGCCTGGCAAGAATTTAGTTAAGATTTATTGTGTGTTGTTTCGGATCGCTTAACAGACCACAGTGCAGTTGCTTAAGGTTTTGTGGTTAAATTTAATAAGAAATTTTGTACTTTTCTTAGAGGAAAGAAACTGGAAACTACTTTAAATTAAGCCTCAAGTTACTTGCTTGTAAGTAAGCAAATTGAGTGAGCAGTAGGAAAGTCAAGCTTATCTTCTTTGCATTTCATTTGCAGGCTTGCAAAGGTCCTTTGACCACCCTTCAAATAAGGCAATTGCATTCCTGACGTACTCGTTGGTATGTACTGTACTTTTGAAAACGGAATCACAAGACTTATACTCAAAGAGATTCTTTAAGTAGCTAAGGAAGGAAGATGTGTGTAGTATGTGTTTTTCTGTGGTTGTGCAAAAATAGTTTTCGGTGCTCTGTAGTTGCTGTTTGGTAATCCAATCAAAAGCAATCTATTCGAGATATTCCGACTAAACTAAAATTGATTGAGATGAACTTGTTAAATGAAAGACAGCCAAAGGAGTTCAGGTAGAGTGTAAATAAAGAAAATAAAACGTGCACTGGTTTGGCATATTCTACATTTCGGCATGCAAAATATGTTAGAATGCTATGTACATCGAATTCAAAGATATATACGAGTATGTACAATCTAGTTACCCCAAATTGACTCCCTACACATTCTGATGTACACTATACTAAAGCAAACTTATTTTTAAATATTAATCTATATACTAAAATTGGTATTTGCTTTTATAGACTCAGACTCATCAAGAAGGACAGAAAGAAAGAGGACCTAACTATATCGAATCTATTGATGCTGAAAACCTATTTCAAGTCAAAGATGCCTTCTGATACCAATTAAAACTATATTTTCACAGACATACATATAACCCATGTTTTATGAACATATTTTGAAGCAAATATTGCCAGTGATATAATTCCCCTCAAAATGCAACAAATGATGTGATAAGTAACATTTTTAGGTCGCTATGTTACCACTAAAAAGTTGTCTCTAAAATGCTGAGTAAGTTTTTATTTTAATAGCATGCAATCATATTTTGAATCCCTTTTCATTACAGAATAGTGTAATTTCATAAAGTCAATCGAAAGCGGCAGTAAAATGTTTATCAATAAATATTACGCACTAAAGTTTGAAATGGTAAAACTAATATGCGCAAAAATGAAAGTAAGGCAAAGGAAATACAAATTTGCAAACCTGCAATTGCTTTTAGATGCCACACATAAAACCATACAATTGAAGCAAAGTGAGAGCAAACAAGTTGCAATCCGATAACATCAAGCGCAAATGGAAAACATTTTGAAAAAGAAAAGCTTGGTGCGTGGAAAATGAAGAAAATAAGTGAAAAGCAAAGCGCCACAAATAAAATTGACCATTAAGCCAAGGAAAACGCTCTGCGCGGCAAGTGTAGATAAAACCCACAAGTGAAAAGGCAAACACCAAATTGATAAACGTGGTCTTTGTTTCAGAAATTGGCAACCCACCCAGACTATCGTCCCGCTTTGTTTGTCTTTCAAGCACAACTCGTAATTTGACGGTCTGACTCGAGGGTGACGACAAGGACAACAACATGGCCATCACAATAATTTAGAGGAGAGCTGATAATCTTTGACGGGCTAAAGTGTCCTTGTCTGCAACTTCTCAAATGAAAAGCGTTATAAAAGGTGCCTGAGGGTTGAGTCAAGTTAAAGTCAGAGACAGAGACAGAAAAAACCGTGCTGGCTGCAAAATAAGGAGCCTCTCGACTTGTTTTCAATGTTTGTTGTTGCCACAGTTGCTGAAAATATGATTTTTTCTTATGTGGACTGTTTGTCAGGTCGATACTATGACAACTTTTGTAGAATATCTTTTTATGAAATTGCAGCTGACCAAATACAATCATAAGCTCAAAGGTCGCTTAAGGCCAAAAGAAGCACACAAAGCATAAAATAGCTAGAAGCTATTGTACATAATTTTAAATAAATACAGAATATGTTTTCTACGATTGAAACTATGTATGTGTAATGAGTGATAGTTTTTAGAAGTATATTTTGAAAGCAAGAAATTTTTTAACTGCATTTAATTTTAATTTAAAGATTAATGGTTAATTCTGTAGACCTCTGTTAAACTTTATCAGGCAAAGGCCCTTATATTATTTCACATATGTAAAGTAAATGCTCTCTGAGTATTTTTTTTTTGGCATCTGCCAACTAATCTGTTTATACAATTTTTGCAAGGCACAATTTTAAACTGATTTTAATATTTAGATAAGCCACAGCATCACAGCTGTCAGTGAACTGGACATGTTATCCTTTTTTTTTGTCTATCCCTGTCATTCAAAATAAGATACAGGCGCAGGCATTTAAACAACATAAAACAACTGATGAAAATGATATGCCATTATGACGAATGTGAAGACATTTTACTCTTAAAACAAACCAAAATTCATGTGTGATTCGCAACTTATAAAAGGTATCAAATAAATTAATGAATTTAAAGAGTACATTGTAAATTTTCGTGATCCTACTGGCCAAAACATCTAAACCAAAATACGAATAAGACGCCTTATATTCATTAAAATTTAAATACTTGAAGTAAGAGAAGTAAGTCTAAACAGATGGATACAAATAAACCGGCTTAAATTCATACAAATTTCAAAACTTTAAGTAAGAGAACAATATCAAAATGAATAAAAAACCATTCGATGAAGCAAACAAAACTAGCGCAAATATCGACGACTCTTTTTTGCATTTGTTTGCAATTGTGGCTCAAAGTATAAAACAAAAATTCAACTATCGAAAGAAATTTCCAAAAGTAAATAGATCATATAAGTTCTTAGCCTAAGACAGTGTTTTAGCTTTCTGCTGAGAACTG
Source organism: Hirtodrosophila confusa (assembly GCA_035043065.1). NCBI lineage: Eukaryota > Metazoa > Arthropoda > Insecta > Diptera > Drosophilidae > Hirtodrosophila > Hirtodrosophila confusa. Next base: position 22,762 of record JAWNNI010000145.1, on the reverse strand, counting down.
TAAGCCAAATTGCTGAAAAGAGTCACAAGCCGTGAAAATCAACAGATAGCGTTGGAAATAACAACAGAATAGTGCCCCAACAATCAATTGGCAACTCAACTGTCAGAGCAGAGCATTTGCCATTGGGGGCGTTTTTTCATTGATTTATGCCCAAAAATAATTTTAAAGCCATTGCAAGCAGAGCCTGCAGGATGTGTCCTGACATGCGGCGGACAGTCAGACAGGCAAAGAAAAATGGATAAGGCGACTGTGGTCACAACCTGCGAGCGAAGGACAGCAGTGTTTTCCTATTCCCATATTGAATTCTGGCGCTGGCCACATTTATTTTCTTTCTTCTTTGCAAGTTAGTGAGTAAATACAAAGGACACATGGAGTATAGACGAGCTGCCAATGCTAGTAGCAATCATTCACCTGCCTGTGGTATCTTTCTGACCACTGGCGGCAGCTTCCTGAGGTTACTAAAGTAATTTCCCAGCATGTGCAGGACTTCCGCAAATATGTGCCTGAGGCAGGTAAATATTGCTCCCAAAAGTAAGTTCAGATTCGATATTCAGTTGGTTGGGATAACAAATAAGACTTTATGAACAACTATACTACGTATAACAGATACTAGGCTGCTCTACTAGCAGATATCCTGTAAGCAGATTTTAAATACAAAATTAATTTGTAAATGTCTTTAAAACATTGAAACATCGTTCAAAGCAGCAGTAAGAGTTTTATTCATCTCTCCAATAGATAAATAGTACATAAATAATAACTTACTCTGCTTAAAACACAAACAATAAGTACAAATAAGAGATATTCTGATTACAAACTAAATTTTTTCGAACAGAAGATAAGTATGAACTTATGCGATCAAAATTTCTTCCCAGAACAGACAAAATATGAAAAATAAGTTGAAATGAAAATGAAAACTGACATTCAGATTCCGATATACTTCAGTAAACTCATATTTGTTCATATCAAAATTGCTAGTCAGTTTTCATACACTGTGTAGGATATGCCAACAGAACGCCTGTCATCTATAATTTTATTTTAACAATGGGAACAATGCATAAACTTGATAAAAATTCATAAAAATGCAGCACAAAAGCTGAACAGTCAAAAACAGATTATAACAAAAAAAATTAGCAAGTAGCATAATTGTGAGTATTTTAGGACGATAAGCAAATAATATTGCGATTTAAATTTAACAATTCAGCTTCCTATGGCCATGTGTAATTTTTGTATTTTCTTTTATAATTTTGGTTTGTATTCTAGACTTATTATTTTTGTGCCAGTGACACACTTTGTATTAAAAACATTGCATTCAAATGTAGTTGGATTTTTAGGCCGTATTTGCTTGTCAAAATTTTGTGCTTTATCCAAATTCCACATTCGAATCAATTCTACAGAAATAAAAGGAGTAGTTTAAAGATCTTCAAAAATAACGCAACATAACTGAGATTTTGTAGTCTATTCTATACATACTTTTCTGTGGAATGGATTTTAGGACAGAGCTTAATATATATTTCTCAAAAATTAAGAACATAGTTTATAAATTTGTATGTGTTTAATCTTTTTACTATATTTTTATATTCTCTACACATACATAAGTATGTGTTGTGTCTGTGCCAGTCTAACTTAACACTACTTACCTGAAATCAACTAAAGTTCAATCTGCCACAATAAAAGATTTAATTTTAATTGTGCACACAAGTTTCATTAAAATCAGAAATTAATTTTCATAAAGGAAATGTCAAAATCTCATAATTCGATTAAATTTACTGAAATCTCAGATTGTGGCAAAGTTATAGTTACAATAATAAATTCAAGTTTAATAAGTCTATATATAATACAAGCTACCAGAATGTGCAGAAATAATTCCAGAGTTGAATATGATACAAGCCAAAGTCCAAAATCCCTGTAGATACAACACTTAGACATTCCCATGACAGTACACTCGTATGTTAATTTGTGCATAGTTTTGCATCCTTAATGATAGCCCCAATTGACCTGTAAATATAGCTGTTATGCATGCCAGAAATTGAAACTCAACTAGGAGGACAAACTGAACTCAAAAATTAGGTAAATTATTCAATAAATTTTGCTGTGTATGAACTTTCATGGGAAATAATAACTGCACGATGAAAGTAACTTCTGATTGCCTGCTGCCTTCATATTACATTTGCCTGGCTCCCATTTATTTTATTTGGCGCACTAGAAACAATCAAATCCTTTACCCCTTTTTGGAAAACTACACCAGCCAACAATTTTTATTAAAAATTAATAGAATTTCGGCAGCTTGAGGTGAATTCAATTACTTAAGGCTAGAGCGCACAAAAGTATGCTATATTCTATGGCGCCGGACGTGTGTGGTGTACCAAATATAAATGATCTAGCAACAATTTTACTTCAGGTTTACCCTTTCATTTGAAAGTATTTTGAAGCATAGTTATGTATGCTGGGAGTTACGTGGTCAGCAATGGGACGAACATATTCACTCAGAAATAAGCACGTTTCTTGAGGCACAAGATTCTCGATGCACTTCTTATAATGCGCCCAGCGGATACGAAGAAAACTTCGCACTGTCCAACTTAACTGACTGCATTCACCTTCAAATACACTCATGTACACTGCCAAAATGATTGCCAAGGCACACGCAAAGCTTTTAGGCACTTTAATGACACGCACAGAACCCGAAACTTCATTAGGCGCCCTTGAGTGCTGGATGGCAGCCCGAGTCTCTGTTGTGTGTCAAGTACAACGAGGTGTAGCGTATACGTAATGTGCGACACTCGAGAGCAAAACCCATTACCATCATATTCAAGTCGCTGAAAGTGAGCAGCCATTAAAGTAAACGGACAAGTGACCGTAGCTCCGTGTATCAACGAACTTACAATGAGCTACGCAAGTCTGCAATTACCGATCAATTCATCGGAATTTTAAAAAAAAGTGTACTGAAACAATGGTATATACTGGTCACCCAAAGTCAAACTTTTCTACTACAAGAGCAGCATCTGCAATTAAAATTCAATTTAAACTTTAAAAAGCCATGTTGTTGGCCACAAACTTTATATGGCACACATAAAAAGCAATAATTACTCAAACACAAAAACTGGAACGCCAACAAAAGTTACTAGTATAACGCATGTTAAACTATGTAACTAAAAAGTGTGTGCAAGAGCAGCAATATATTATGCAAATGACGTGTCAAAAATAAATGAAACATTTTGTAAAATGTTCTAATAACAATGGAGCTAAACAATGTAGAATAAATTTTAAAAAAGAAGCAATTAGAACGAAAAGTACCGGCTTCACTGTACAGTGTACATACTTATGTATGCATATGTAAATATATTTGTAACAATATTGTTTTACATTTCATTTTTCACAATTCTTTATATAAAAATAATTCATGTACTATTTTTGATTTTTCTATTTATTTTCGACCTTGTGTTTGTCCGAATTCACTTAAATAAAAATCACAGTATTTAGATTTGATTGTTATTAAATTAAAAGTACTAAAAACTGTTTATGCACAGAAAATATTTGGCAAGCCGGCGATCAAAGTCAATATATTTGCTAGCAATATCAAACGCTAACGGATTGACGGTCTAATGTCTTTGCAGATACTTAATAATTCGTAAATAAATATATCTTATATTAGAGGATGGAGTATTGCCTTTTAAGATCTATGTAGTATGCAAAACGTTCATAGACTCTAACTTTTGATTTTGAAGATGAGTTGAAAATTTTATTATTTACATAAGGTGATTTCAGAGCTTCTCACACTATGCAAATTTTGTTTCACAGTATAATTCCAGCAGAAATCCCACATAGTATGTCTGAGTATACATACTTTGGCTTACTGCTTGGCAGCTGTGTTCGGTGTTTCTTGTCCTGAGGTCCTCAACGGATGAACTTGCAGTCTAGGCAGAAAGCACCCCACGGCGCAATAATAATACGCACATTAACACCACAAAAGGTGAAAATTGCAGACGCAGGTATATTTTATATTTTGAAGTAAGTTTTGTTGCATTTAATATCCATTTCGATGTCTGACTTCGGAAAATTTAAGAACCCTCAAACAAAAAGTAAAAAGCAACTAACAATTCGCAATTTAAAATGCCGGCAACGTACGGAAGAGCATATCTTATGACCGCCAGCCACTCAAAGTCGTAGACTCTTAGTAAGGCGCGCAAAAGGCCAAAAAAAGGGTTCAAAAAGACAAATTGCATAAAGGATAAGGCAAGGACGAGCCAACCTCAGCAAAGACTTGATACGAAGCATGCCTGCATCTCCTTGCATGTCAGTACATTGCTATACGAGAAAAAAACGATGAAAATGAAAAAGCACAGCTGCGAGAATTGGGAAGTCAACGTAAGCCAGCTTTTGTCTAATTGACATTTAATTAAAACATAGTTCAGCCTTGCTTTCATCAACTCAATACTCGTGCTTATCCTCCCAATTGACATTCAGCAATGTCAATAGCATCAGGGAACTAATGAGATAAATTGAAACTTGTGGTAATGAGGTCACACAACACAACCTTCGACTGACATGAGCAATGTCAAATTTTACAGATTGCAACGGCTCCAGGGATTAATCAAAAAGAGCAGCAAATTGAATTTTTTGACCTTGGCCCCACTTGCAATTACAACAAATACGATAGGGAAAATTGTGGCAGTAAGATATGAATCAGTGAATATCAAATTAAAATTGTAGTAGTCTTCATTTAATTAAATAATGTAAATAATTTAAATATTATTTCCCTAGTCTTTATCTTTCTAGTTAAAATGTAAGCTAATTTTTAATTTTATTAAACACAAGCCCATATGGTTTCATAATTGCTTATCGGTACGCAAACCATACGATAAATTTTAAGCACCTGATCTGCTTGACATTTTTCTTTGTGAGACATGCGCCATCTGCATGACTTTATTTTCTTGAAACATATTGTTATCAATGCTCTGCATAGTGCAGACTATGCATCAAAATTCAAAAATTGACTGTTGGCGCGCAGCCAATTGGCCTCTTCGATAAAATATCGATAAGTATCAGCTCTTCGATCAGTCTCGCTCATCTCTGCATTGTGCTGCTAGTATTTCTTTCACTCTACCGTCGTTCGTCATCGTCATCGTTCGTCATCGAGTTCCGATTTTGATAAATTTGCGATTGAATGTTTTACACCTGGGTACAGGGAGTTACGTAGTCGGGTATACTCGACTATAACATTCTTACTTGTTTTATTTTTAATACATAAAATATTTATTTGCATAATGCAATCATTTGCGCAGCAACTTTTGGACATTGGTGATGGCAAGTTTCCGATTAATCCCGCAACAAACGAAATATCATTTCCATCAAACTTCTGCAACCTGAAATTGTCGATCGAGGGCACGGTAAAAAAATTGCTATGAAACTTCCTTCCCCACACACTTACACACTTACACACACTAACACTCGTGGATATTATAGTTTTTATTTAATGTAAAATTATACTCATGAATATTATCATTTTTCGTTTATGAGTGGGTGGTTGTGTGGGGGTGGTGATGACACAACAAACTATAGCTATAAACATTCCTTGGACTTCAAGGAATATATTATAAAAGATTTCATCAAGATCCTTTAAACGGTTTTCAAGTTTATCGCGAACATACAGACAGACATTCACTTTTATATATATAGATTAGATTATGTTTTCCTTGCATATTTAACCAATTTGATCAAGCTGTCAAAATAGCAAGATAGCAATGATCAAATTTAAATACAAATAATAAAAATAATTATTTTATTAATTTTATTCTGTACAGCGGAAATTATCAATTATCAGATATGGCATTAAAAATATGTTCCAAAAGCATATTCTCCGTAATCAATGCATAACACAGGAAAGGGGCTAGTAGTTTAACTTATGAACCCTTTATTACGTGGAGTATTCAATATATTAAATAATTAGAAACTTTTTCCTAAATGATCTGACTAAAAGATACTCGAACCATCAACGAAATGTCTGTGGCGTATTTTGACAAACGGACGGAGATTCAGAAGGTCATGTGAGGATTCATCAACTCCCTTTGGATGGCCTTCAATGCCTCAAAGTGAAATTAATTTAGATTCGGTTTTCACCTTCTAAAACAGACCTGATTTTTATTGTGGCAGGTTATTTTACAGCTGGGTTAATGTAAAAACGTCTTGGTGACTAAATATTTTATGGGCTCTATAAAATATTTAGTCACCAAGTTGACTAAAACCCAGAAAAACAATGGCCACAGTGTGTCAACACAATCAGCAAAATAACTGAGAGTCCCAAATCTGCAATAAAAGTAGATTAAATGCAAACATGTGTGAGGTGGCTAGAGCCCTTCCGGTTCCGGTTCCGGCCTTCGAGCTTATAAGCTCAATGCCACCGCAGTCGAAGCGGTTAGCCCCATATAAATTGATCCCTTAGATGCCAATCCCAAAAGGCAAAAGCACTGCCAACGACAAAGGCAAAGGTTAATGCCTAATGACTTTGGTTACATGCCGAATTAGGCAGCACAAATGACAGTCTGGCTCAAGTTGAAGCAATTCGGGTTCGAAGATTAAGAGCACATTTCTTTCATTCTGTTTGACCTTTTGACACAAATGCCTTTGGCATGAAATGTGTGAGCAATCTAGGCAAAATTAAATGGTCATAGTAAAAAACATACTTAAAGTATGTAATCCCAATTTGGGCAACATACTCGCGTATCTGGAAATTAATGAAATGATTGACAAAACACTTAATGAAATTGCTATTAATAATGACAAATAAGTCCGAAGCTGACCGTCCCATCTGTATATCCGTGATACAACAAACTGTTCATTTGTTTTTGAAATTAGAACAAAATTATTGGTTAAGAATTAAAGATAAAAAAAAATGTTTTTATTTAAACTTTAATGCACAAACTTTTTCAGACAACTCACTCTATAGCTTATCGATAACTTGCAATCGGAATTCTTCGATAACCTTATGAGGTCTGAGTGATAAACTCGCACAATGTAAATGTTTGTTCATAAATGGACATAAGGACATACAGACCTGTTTTTTGAAAGTGGCTATTGAGGCTGATCAAGAAACATATACTTCAAGGGTCGGAAATGCCGCTTTCGGGAAACATTTATAATACCCTCTGCAAAGAGGGTATAATACACTTCATAGAACTCCAGGTAGGCAAACAATTTGAATTCTACAATAGATAATCTCAAACATGGTCTACCTTCTACACTTGTTTACGTTGAATTTATGCCTTCACAAACATTTAAACGAAAATGAGTTGCCAACATGAAATGCTCCTGGACAATTGCCAAGTGCGCCGAAAACAGCAAAAGCCACAAAGGCAACCAACCACCAAGCCCATAAAGCTGCCTGAGGCGGATAAACATATAAAACAGTGCACACACACACATATATATATAGAAACTAGACTGCAAACAGCAAGGACAAATCTAGGGACAATCTTGTGGTGAGCGGAAGGACCAGGAGCCGTAAAAGCAAAAATAATTTATTCGTTGTAAGCAAATTCCAAGATTAACGCTAATTTGATAGAGCTTACGAGCGACGCCCTTGGCAAAAGGAACTACAACAATTATGGATATGTCTACTAGGACCTTACAAATGAATCTAATTGAGTCCTTCTCTGTCTGTGAGTGTGCCATAAAACTAAGTGAATTCCATATACATTGCGCTATCCTGTGGTTATATTTACATATGTCTCATTAATCTCTCACTTGTGTTTGTTTTTTCGGAATACTGCTGTTGTTATTTCATATTTGTGGTACTTTAGTTCAGTGATCATTTAAGCTGTGTATTAAGCTATTAGAACTGCATTTAAGTGCTTAGATATAAAGGTAATTAATGTCAATTAGTGTGACCATTACCTACATTAATTAATGATATTTAGAGATTTCTATTTTTACAATTTCCTATACGACTACTATTATCAAGGCTGATGAACTTACTTTTAATTAAAATTAAATGTAAATTTGCGTATTTTACTTGTCCAATGAGTTCCATAAGAAAATAAATATATTTCATAATTGTTTATTCTAAATTAATTCCCAGGAAGTAATATATTCTTTATATTCTTTTTAATTTAAACTACCAGTTTGTTTTGGATCTTTAGATCTTATCTAAGTAGCTATCACATAAAGAAGATGTTCTTATTAGTCTTCTTTGTTCGAATACTACTGATCTCATCTGTTAATGAATGCAATTTATTTGTCAATTAAGTTGAAAACACTATACTATCATCTATTTAATAATGTGCAATTCAAATTCGCAACTTTGACAGGCTTAATAAATTTTACTCCTTATGTTCAAATTGGGCTGTAATTTCGCGGCAGTACGTGCTAAAAATAAATAATGTGATAAAGTGAAAGGTTGAACAATGTCAAATACGTTTCTCCTCCCACTTGTCGTGGCAGCAAAAATGTCAAATATTTTGGCATGCATCACTTAAATATTCTGACCATTTTATATGAATTCTTTTTCGGGAATTTTCATGTGTATCTCTGTGTGAGTTGTGTACGGACATGTGTCCATTTCAATTAAGTAGTCAAACATGGCTGACATTATTTGTGATATTTTTTTGTAGTTTAACCAAGCATAGAAAACGTAAAAAACTTGCATATTTTTAAACAGTATATACAACAACTATCTCAAAATACAATATAATTCAGTAATATGATTTTAACGAACCTAACAACTCTAAATATTTTAGGCAGACTGAGTTTATAAAGTAAATACAGTGACATTTCTAGCCAGCTCACTCTACGTTAATATTGTAGCAGCTAGTAAGATGTAATTACTCAGTTTTGCTTATACATATCCAATAAAATTTAACAGATGTGAATTGAATATAAATTCACAATTCAAACAACCAGTTTCAGTAAAAGATTGCATTTTTAAGTAGTTATAACAAATTTGCTTGAGTATTGTCAAATAATTTATTATATTAATGGAAGTTATTGCTTTCTGTATCTGGCAAACAAATATTAACCCTCAAAGCAGAAAATGTTCTCAATTGCTTATAAGACAGTTGACCACAGAAGATGATACTAAGTACTTGAAAGCTCTAACGTTTACTTTCTGTAGGTATCCTTGAAGACTTTACAATATACAAATGAACAAAGTTTTTGGCATTGTGAATGAATGATAAAGACGACAAAGCCTAATGCGAGCTGGAGAATATTTGCATTAATTGTTAAGAATTACTAATGTTTATAAATATTACACAAGTTGGTCAGCCAAATGAGATAAATTAAACACTGCAATTGATAGTTAAATATTGGTTTTCCACATTTTTAAATTACTATTTAAGACTCAGATCGTTGATATTATTTATATACAAATTAATAAAGTCACTTAAAAGTTTAGTGCAAATAAGTATTCTCTTGCAACCGCAAATGGCTGAACAACAAACATATTTAACGATTTCTTACTTAGTTACACATAAGTTGTATCACTTTAATGTTCACAAAGCTTAGCATAAAGATAACATACACTCTAGAAGGGCAAGAACTTTGTAAATCTTTTGTTTAAGGCAGCGTAGCCACTTTGGATTTTCATTGCCTGCAATTGACAATCCCACATTTGTTTTCGGGTGTGTCCTGCCCCTCAGACATCTGCTCAGTCCAGCTTTGTTCTTACAGCCCCATTCTACACATGTAAGGACCTTGAACTAGAGCACAATAAAAGTAAATACATTGAAACTAAACAGTGTCCAGGATAACAATGTAATATTCGACAGCTTGTGTGCTCATAAACGAGACATACACCTTTTTATGGCTTTTGCCCCCTTTTACATGGCTCCTTTGACATGCAATGTATGTGTATTATCTGAATTAGAGTGCTAAGAAACGTACTTAAATAACAAAGCATTAGAAACACTTAAAAAATTATTAACTCAAAAATTTATATAAAAATTAAAATTTAACAGCACATTTCCTCAGCTTAGAAATAAATATTATATTGAAACCTCTCGACACTTCATAAATTGAGGGTATACACCAACTGTGTACCACGTTTGGTTGCTCTAGCTTAAAGATAAAGGCAAAAAAATTGCGTTCAAACGGACAGACGGACAGACGGCCAGACGGCCAGACGGCCAGACATACATTTCGCAAACCCAATATACCATTTTCCCTTCGGTAACATAGTATAAAAATTTCGTTTATATCTAACTCACTAATCTACTCATCGGGCAATGGAATTAAAGCTATAGTTTGCCCTGCTAAAAGTTGCCTGTGTCTACTAACAAAATGTTTAATAAATTGACTATACTCTGGCAAAAGTTTAGCGTTGACAGCACAAAGGGAAAATTTAGAAGTTAGTTAGACCTACAGCGTTTGCACAATAAGGTAAACAATTAACCCATTCCCACTGCCACCCCCCTTAAACAATAAGCCAATTATATCTAGCTCCTTTGGCCCAGTCAACTGCGCCCCTGCCAGACAACCTTGGTTAGGAACAGTTTACCTTGAGTTCGGTTCAAATTTGCCTCATAAAACGCTTGACTGCATTTCGAGTGGAGTTCAAATGAATGCACAAGGGAGAGCTGCTGTGAATGAATAAACAGTTGACTTGATAAAAAAAAAACAAAAATGCATAAAACATCGACGGCATTGCCGTTGGTTGAAAGGTGTTTAAGAGTGTCCTTGCTCCTTGCCATTTATATTTCAGTTAAATTAATTTTATGCTCAGCGAAATTTTACTATGCGGCCAACAAAATAATTATAATTCCAAACAGTTCAACTTTTCTCATTAAAGACATTTTAATAATGGTTTTGTGCAATGTCCTTCTGTCTGTCTATGCGCCTGTCAGTTAAGAACCCATATACCCCACAATTTTTTTACAGCTAGTATCTGTAAATTGAATATCACTGATATTATATGTCCTTGAAAGAATATACAATAATTTTCTACATTATTGACACGCCACTGCAAGCCAAATTGGGTGACTGTAGCTAAAAGACTGTCAAATATATACATTTTGACCGATATTTAAGGGAAAAGGTGAAGTTTCAGGCAGATCTTTACATTATATCAGACGAGGACACTGATAAAGTCAAGGTCAATCAGATTGATTCACAGTTATGATAAGTTTGCATTTTTTTAAGTATGTTATAGTTAAAAGAGCTTGAATTTAAGAATGTACACAGCCTTCGGGCCCCTTATACAAGTAAATGTACATAATGCACTGAAAAACTCAGAAATTCCGTATTCATTCCCCAAGAGCTGTCAAAAGTACATACTTAAAAGTCTTATTTTTATAATCTAGTACAAAATTCTCGATATTATAACGTTCCCCTTAAACTAAAATGCTAGACATGGCTTTTGTTAAGCTCGGTTGTTCATCTCTATAAAGTTCATTAATTTAATCACTTTAACAAATACATAAATTTGTACTACATACATACATATACGTAGTCATATTCGTACTCACTCATGTGTAGGTGTGCACATGACATTTCACCACCCACAACCTTCCCACTGTCCTGAATGTGGATAAGTCTGGAACTGAGACTAAGCAAACGCTCGGCACAGTCATTAGCCAGGGGCTATAACTTTGAGTCTGGGTGTGTAGCCAACTATAAAGCTGAGAGCAGAAAAGTTGCATATGCAACCCAACAGGCCTCATTATTATGCCACATGGCAACTTGATGTGGCAATATTCTGCTAATGCATTCTGTTCATTTAGCTAAATGCGCTTATACCGCTTGCCATGAGATAAACTACTAAAGACTGCAGCCAGGAAGTGCCAGGAAGCAGCTGGAAGCAACAGAAATCAACAAAAAGCATTCGGTATTAACAATTCATTGACAGCTCAGCTGGCTGAATAAGTCAAAGATCATGACTTGGTGGCGGTGTCTGTGTAATAATATTTGAAATAACAAGGAAAATCAAGTTTGATATAAGCAAATATCATTGAGGCTATAATCGAATCGAATCTATCCCTGTGATGGTACTTAAACCTATCATGAAATGTTCAACGCAATTTACAACATTATCAATTTAATTATTATATCAGCATGCAAGGCTATTTACCCAGCCCTTTCATGATATTCTATGTTAGGTACCTTGGCCATTTCGGACACTTTGCCTATTTAATTGGTAATCATTTCCATATCCATGGCCTGAGGATATTAAAAAGAAAAGCAGCGTTTAATCGGGGAACGTGCTACAATCCATACGCTTGAATAACAGAGTATTTCATTTAATCCTTTGAGAATTGCGCAAAACGAGTGCAGCAAGAGAAAATTCGCAAAAATTGAACCAGGCAATCAGAACAAAAAGCTGAGTTTAATTAGCGGATAATCAAATTGCAAATGAAATGATTAATTAATCAATGTTCAGTCTCGCATCTGTGTCTGTTACTGAACTACATTTTAATTGGAATATCATTGAAAGAAGTTGGCAACGTAGCCAAACAGAAAATCATTTGTTCCTTGCTGCTTAGATATAAGCAATCTATGGGAGTACCTTACTGTGATTAGAATCTGAAATATTGAACTGAAAGCATAACAAAAACAGAAGCTTCTGATACATGAAAACATGTGCCATGTGCACCAAAATTGGCAGCTGCGTTACTGAAACGTACAATTTGTTTTTGGTTTATAGTTCTATTTGCGTTCTGTGCACGTTTTTGACATGAATAAATTGCTCAGCATAACTGGGATCAATATGGAAACTTTCATTCGTCAAGAAATCCAGACGAAAATAAAGAGCAGTGTCACGAGTTTTTGCTCAGAACATTTATGCTATTTATGTACGTGCATTTTTGTGAGATTTCTAATAACTCGATAGCTCTGGAGTGCTTTGAATGAATTGTGAAATACACAGGAGAAGGTGACTTCAATCGAAAGTCGTGTGGCATGTGTGAAACTACTTGAAATATACGAGTACTAAGCAAACGAATACTCATACAAGCCCAAGCTCATTTCAGAAATAATTGAGTAAATTATAAGCTGTTTGCATTTATTTGTATTAAATATTAATATATACTTAAGCAATTCCAATCGATTGCTTTAAAATTAACGTCATGAGTTTCTGCTTGACATATTTGAAGTAGTTAATGACTTTGCTTTCATATCACTTTAAGCTGCTTTATTTTCAGACATCAGCCATCCTGTTGTCTCTCCAGCAACATAATTTGCAGCAGTTTTTACAATTAAAATTCAGACAATAGACAACGTATGCCAACATCAGGATATCCTTATAAAGGCTTGACTCCAAAAGCGATGAATACGTGATGCGTACGAAAAATGAGCTGTTTTTATAAATATTTCGAGTGCAATCAAATGAATTGCAGTTCAGCCTACATTTGGCCGCTTGTTTGTAATTGAAAAGCCGGAACTGTGGTTCGTTAACATGCTGCAGCGCCGTTAAGGCCTTTGTTGTTCCGTTGGCCATCACAACGGTTATTAATTATATTTAATATTTTATGACTTGCTGTATTGGCAACGTGTGCATTTACAGAACAAAGAAACCACTTCGCAAACCGATATCATAACACCAACCGATCAAATAGCCGGCTTTTGGTATTTCAGGCAATTTAATCAAAAATACTTATTGTTTGTCATTAAAAATTATGATGGTTGCTTTCACCTTATCAGCATGGCTGCAGATAATAGTAAAATTGAAATCAACTTCTCACAATACATAGGAACATGAAATAAATAAATACTACGAACTGCAAAATGTAACAATTCAACCAAACCCCCACTAGCTGAGGCCCTGGCCCTTTGAACTATAAGTTAACATTATTTAAATAAATAAAATAAATAAATGAAAACTTATCTGATTCATTTTCATAGCATACAGTTCTGCCATGACTTTTCTAGCTTAACTACAAATTAAACTCGTACATAGCTGCTTTCATTTATTCATAGACAAAAATTAAAATTGCTTCGAGCAAATAAATTAGTTTTCGCTGAGTAATAGAAGCCTGTGTCCTTTTCTTCCCTGAGTTGACTGTCAAGTACTATGTGGCACTGTAATTACCTAGATGACTGCACACAAATACCTAACTAAGAATGCATTTTATATATGTGCCTTTTGTGTTCAGATACCAACATCCAGGTGCTGCATTTGTTTGTCTACCTTGAGCAAGCGTCTTTGTCATCCCAACTAAGTAGGAGAATGGAAGCTCCAACATGCACATAGAGACATCACAAATGTGGCCGCTGCTTTGCTGAGTTTGTGGCAACAGTTTGTGCGCCCTATTCATGCCACAATGTGGTTAACACTTGGCGTATACGCATTGAGGCAGAAGAAAATTCATTAAATTCGCTGCTATTTAAAATGTTGCAATATAAGTAATTGGCAGCACACTAACAATAACTAAATTTATAGCATTTATGAGTATTGTTTTCTGTTCAATTACACTTGAATTGCAACACTTAGTTTTTGCGCAACTTAACACAAACTTTTTTACTAAATGAATCGCCACTTCTTGCCAGCCATAATTTACACAGCACATTTTGTAATTTTAATTAAAGTTCAACAATTTCACGCACAAAAACAAATGCATTTTACAACGCATACAATCTCCCTAGAGTGTCTAAGTGTGGGCATCCACAGATTTGATAAAAGTATATTGCGCTAAATCTCTTCATTTTAGCCAGCTTTGTCAAATATTTGGCCTCGTTCCATTTGTTGATGTTGTTGCTATTGTGGCGCACTGCGGTTTAATTAGTGGTTAAGTTGGTGGACTATCAACTATGTATGTGCTTTACGTAGTTTTATTGTCAAATAACATGTGTTTCCTGTTCAAACTGCAGCTGCTTGTATTTTGTTTTTATTTTACTTTTACTAACTCTCATTCTCTTGCTATTTTGCTCAATTATTTTCAATAAAAATCGTAGATTAATTTTGTAAAATTGCTTGTAAGATTGGAGAGTATATGTGTCACGAAAGATTGTATATTTAAACCTTGTAGTCGTATGTTATGGCCAGTTGAGCCACTATATTGCTGCAATGAACAGTCAAAAGATAAAAAAAAACCGGAAAAAAATACGAGAAAAAACCATTTCTTTTTTGCATTTGAAAATGTGACGTTCCCGTTTGCTGCAGTCAACAAAAAGTGTATATGTGGGCGTGTTTGCAAGCGAGATTGTATATTTGCATAGTCCGCGGAAATGGTCAGCTGTCCTGGTAACCAATTGACGCACTTTTGCCGCCCAATGCTGCATTTTGCTGTCAGGATTCAATTCAGCATGCATACATTCATGAAGTGTCACTTGCGGCGCGTTTTGTGGTATACAAGGCATATTTTACACCCTAGACCCACACAAATAAATAAAAAGAATATTTTAATTTGTAAAAAAATGCCTAGTTCAAAAACAGAAACAGACATAAAGTATTTATCGATCAGAACTTCAGCAGCCATGCAATTTTGGCTATTGATTTGTGATTAAGTCCTGAGTACAGAGTATCTCTAACTTGAGCGCCCTCGATTCAAGCAGGACTACCTGTATTTTTAACTGCCTCCCAAACATGCCCATAAACTACAACAAATGGCTCTTTTTTAATCGCTCAATTTTAACCGGAGGATTGTCATCTTTTTCAATAAGCATCCGGGCGTCGGGTTGTATTGCACTGCTAATAACACTGAGTATAAATGTGTTTGCAAACTTTCAAGGATCTCTAACGCGGTCAAAAACGCTTGTGTTGCATATTATCTCAGTGAAGTTACTTGACAGGCTGACTGTCGGAAGAACTTTTAAGTTTTCAATTCAAAGTCATGGAATAAATATCGAATGAAAAGCTTCTGAAAGTTTCGCTTGATGAGTAATCCTTAAGATATCTAATCATTTGATTGCTTAAAACGCAAAAAGCTTTGGCAATTCTTATCTAATCAAATCATACAATTTCAGTTTGTGCAATAAATTCCATTATCTGGCCTTTGTCAACTGCAGTGCTCCTTTGTTATCATATCTTTGCCTAGAGCACACATTTGTCAAACAGAGCAGCTGGCAGAACACAACATAAGACAACACAGCAATCCAGAACATGAGCTCGTGGTTAGCCACAATAATATTGGTTTGCTCCGTTAAAGTATTGCCTATTCGAATATGGCTAAGTTGCAGCTGTCTATAATACTAATGAAAATGAATTTCAAGTTAAGTGAATGTTTGCAGACGCTTCGATTGCATTATGCCACCTTAGCTAAGCTTAGAAGCGGACGCGAGCACAAAAGTATGCTACACTTTATATGGTAGCACGTGTGGTGTACTTGATACAAATATTTGGCTTTTTGGCAACTCTCAACCTCAACATAAGAGAAAGATTAAACGGAAAAATACACAACAAAACCCAACCTCAATTAAATAGTTCTGAAACTCGCACCAGATGAAACAGCCAGAAAAAATCACGATTTTTGTTGATCCTTCCACATTGCATTTAATTTATGTGAAGTTCGATTTGCTTTTATTGTTGTCCAACTCTTTTAAATCAATTTCTTTAACTTTTATCACTCTTCTACCGTGCTGCATTCAGTTCTAATTACACTCACACACATTGCTAGATGACAGCTAAGACACACTCTGATTTTTTGGAGCACCCTACTGACTCAAAGACTTAGAGTTTCATAAGGTGTATAAAGTTTCATAAAGTAAACGCATATGCAAGGTATTACACTGAATTAATTTTTACGTTGTAATCCTTCAGCACTTTCTGGCACCAAATAAAACTTAAATTGTGTTTCTAGACCGCAAATAAGGATAAAGTTTTGTGCCAAAAGTAACTTAAGCAGCTGTGTAACTATTTTAGCTTTGTAAAAAACTGCACTTCAATGGCGGCCCTGTCTTGAAAGTTCAGGCAACAGAGTTATGATTCACTGGTAAAATTCTAAATATGAATAGCAAAACGAATATTCAAATTTTGACTGTGACTGCACAGAAGTCGCTTAACTAACGTTGAAACTTTCAAATGAACATCAAAAAACATTGTACATATATCGAGCGCAAATGTCAGTAATTTGTGCGCCAGCAACTTCCGCAAGGCTTGTAAAATATTGTGAAGGTAATTCTGGTGAATTTAACATGTATGCAGCTATCTAAAATCAGAATATTCATGATACTCAAAATGCAGGTTGAAGAACAAAAAAAATCAACTGCAAAAACTCAAATACTCAGTTGAATTTGTATTAAGGATAAGGCAAAGCCAAGCCTAATTGTATTAAGTATAAGAAAAATGTCACCTAATTAAATACTCAGAGAACTGAAACACAAACTTTTTATTTTCTAATAGCAAGCATAAGTCAATTGGAGTAGTTCTAGTTCTAGTTAGTTGCAACAACTTAAACATATTTTTAATTTCTCTGCTTATTACTTCAGTTTCAAGCTACTCGTCTCCGAATTGAGAACGAGGCAAAGAGCAACATTTATTCAATCATTCCAACTATCAGCAGCCAAGACACAGACACAAATTGACATTGGAACTCGGGGTGAAGCGTTTGGGTTGAGTCCCACGGCCAATGTAAAATTGTTATGGTTTTCTTTTAATGGCCCCATCATAAAATGCAATAAAATATACGTAATGGCATTTTAATGGCAACAAATATTTTTTAATTGCATCAATGTCACGGAGTCCTCTTTTATTTTATTACATTGCAAATTACACAAAAATAAAACTAGAAAAATAAAGTTTTTTAACTTCCTTTGCAGACTTCTTTAATAAATGGTTTCATTTAATTATGTGTGTAATGTTTAGTAAACAGATGGTTTTTAAATTTTGTGAACCAGTTGACTACGGTGTTAAATTCTTAAAGAATATGTTCTACTTCCACTCGTACGCACGACTCTACCCCAACAACAAAAGGGTATATCATACGCTGAAGCTGTCAGAGGCACAGGCCAAATCGGCGTCAGCTCTAAAACCCAATACCCACAACAACAACACCGCGCGAATCGACTGCACAATGAAAATCTAGGCGCTTCAGGCAGCGATGAAGCCATGGACGGGCTTATGAGTAAAATGGATAATCTGATGGGCAGGTTCGACAAAATGTTCGAGCTTATGCAAAACTTACTAAGCATGCTAACTCATGTTATAAGCTCGCAAGTCGGCCAGCCTATTACTCCTTCAAAATGAATTCTTTAACTAAAATCGGAATATGGAATGCTGGAGGGTTGGCCAATAAAGCAGTCGAACTTCAGCATTTTATCGAAACACAGCATATTGATATAATGCTCATCTCTGAAACACATTACACACAACTATCCACTCCAATCAAGATTTTTGGTTTTGACATTTACACTTCAAATCATCCAGGAAATTCACGCAGAGGTGGTGCAGCTATTCTGATAAGGAATAATATTAAGCACTATCCCTTACCTCATGTTTCTACACAAGCGGTGCAAGCCGCTTTCGTCAGAATAAGATGTGCGAGGGGAGACTTAACTATTGCTGCTACATACTTCCCACCCGCAATTGCATGGACGTCAACCCAATTTGAATCCTTCCTTTCCAGCCTCGGAAGTAGATATCTTGCCGGAGGTGACTGGAATGCAAAACATCGCTGGTGGGGCAACCTGCGTGCTTGCTCAAGAGGCTCCCAGCTGCAACAAGCCATAGTCGATGGTAACCATAATTTACTGGCCACTGGAGAACCTACGTACTACTCATACGACCCAACAAGAACGCCTAGTGCCATTGACTTTGCATTATACAGAGGTCTACCACAGGACGCTCTCTCCATCCGCATATCAGTTGACCTACACTCGGATCACTTGCCGTTAATTTGCCACCTTACAACTGCCCCGGAACATATTGAGGCAAAGCAAAGACTTCTGCATCGTGGCACAAATATACAACAGTTCCAGGTCAAGTTAGAGAGCCTGTTGAATCTAAACGTTGAAATCTCCAGCGCAGACGACATTGATGATGTCGTTGAAATTCTCAACAAAAATATTCACCATGCTGCATCATTTGCGACCCCTATGATACCAGTCTACCGACGCCCACCATCTACCTCGTCCTTAGATCCCGTTGCTGCGCAACTACTCAGACAAAAAAGACGAGCACGCAGAGAATATATGCAGTCCAGAAGCATTGTGACCAAACGCATCATGGTTAAAGCGGCCTATGACCTGAAGATGCACCTGCTGGCTAGACGAAGTGAGTACTTCAATGACAGATTGGCAAATGCAGATCCAAATGGTGATCAGGAGTTTTGCCTATGGCAACTCACCAAAAATATTAAAAGACGTCCGATAGGAAAGACGCCCCTTAGATCGGAAGCAGGGGTTTGGTGCAGATCACCACTAGATAAAGCAAATGCCTTTGCAGAACATTTGGAGAGACGTTTTACTCCCACCAACCTGGCAGATCCTGCTCATGAAGCTAGAATTTTAAATCAGCTGGATGTACCCTACCAGATGTCTCTGCCCACAAGGCCCATCACAGTATCAGAAGTGAACATTGAAATAAAGAGACTAAAACTGAAAAAGTCACCTGGATATGACAATATTGATAACCACACCATCAAGGCACTTCCGAAAAAAGCAATAGTGTTAATCACTACAATTTTTAATTCTATTCTGCGACTGGGCCATTTTCCGACACAGTGGAAATGCGCATCCATTAAAATGATTCCAAAACCACATAAGGATGAGACGCTGATAGACTCACATCGCCCAATCAGCCTGCTCTCCAATCTGGGTAAAATTTTTGAGCGCATCTTCCTTGGCAGAATGCTACATTTGGACTCAGTAAAAGCAGCGCTTCCGGCCCACCAATTCGGCTTTCGAAAACAACACGGTACTCCGGAACAGGTACATAGAGTATCAAACCATATTCTCAGCGCCTTGGAGAATAAGAAATACTGCGCTTCGGTGTTCCTTGACATAAAACAAGCCTTCGATAAAGTTTGGCATGAAGGCTTGCTATATAAATTAAAGTCTATTCTGCCAGCGCCTTTATTCATGGTAGCGAAGTCATTCATATCAGACAGGTCATTTTTTGTCAAAGTCGAAGATGAGTGCTCAGGCATTAAATCAATGAGAGCAGGCGTTCCCCAAGGAAGCGTCCTTGCCCCGGTGCTCTACACCATATTTACATCAGATATGCCGTCTCCAGCAACAGACAGCTTTGGCGACATCTTAGTCGCTACTTATGCCGATGACACCGCCATCTTATCTACTTCGGATTGCAACTATACAGCCACAGATAACCTGCAAGAATTTCTACAAACGGTAGAATCCTGGGCGAGTTCTTGGAATATTACAATAAATCACGAAAAGTCGGCAAACATAATGTTTACGCTCAGACATGGAGACTGTCCAGGTGTATTCTGGAATAGAGAGCTCATCCCCCAGAAGAACTCTCATTGTTATTTAGGCGTCCATTTGGATAGGAAACTTCTTTGGGCCAAACATACAGAAGAAGTGAAAAAGAAATCCAACATTAAACTGGCCAAGCTTAACTGGCTACTCCGGCCAAAGAGCAAGCTAAGCTTGGCTAATAAAGTCTTAATTTACAAAACAATTGTGGTCCCCACTTGGACATATGCGATGCAAATATGGGGCTCTGCCGCTAAATCACACCTCAACAAATTTCGCATTCTCCAGGCCACGACACTTCGAAAAATTGCAGATGCCCCGTATTATGTTCGGACCAGAAATTTGGAGAACGACCTCCACGTCACATTGATTGGCGATCAGCTGAATAGGCACAGTAGTCGGTATGCCGATAGACTACTGTCGCACCCAAACAATACAGCCAGGGCCCTACTGAGCCCAGACAACATCCGACGACTTAAACGTTTTCATCCAGTCGACCTTCGGGAAAGATTATTATAATACTCATTTAAATTTTAATTTGTTCTTTCTAAACTACCATATGTTTTGCGAATTCGTATAATTATTATTATTTTCCACATTCCTATGTTTAAAACTACATATCGTCCAATCATTAGCAGCAATAATGGATTTATAGCTTTAATAAGGCTGATTACTATTATAAATAAATACATCAAAAAAAAAAAAAAAAAAAACTTGTTCCAAAATGTAGACAAGATTACTAACTATGCTATACTTATATTCTATTTATATACTTAAGAGTTAGAAATGTTTCTATTTAGAGCATAACCCACTTAGTGACAAAATTACAAGACCTTATATCCGGAAGTTTCTCTCCCTGTTTGTCTTCAACTCTTTTATTTAACGCCCAGCATCCTTTTATTTCAGCCAAGAAACCAATGGCACACTAATGGCCGACTCAGCTCTCTTGGCAACATTTATGTATGTTATTTGCTGCTAAAAATGTAACTAAGTAAAGCTTATTACACGCCAAAAAGCAATTTAAGCACACACAAAAATATTATTATATAAATTGTTGGCTAGCGTGCGGAAAACACACAAAAAGCTTACTCAGGCTCAAAAAAAAGAACAGATAATTGTATGCTACTAAAAAATAACGCAAGTAAACAATATAAAACGAGTTTATTTCAATTTAACAATTGTCTGCCACCATGGCAATAAACTGAAGTCAGATAAGTATTATGAGTTTCAAGGCTGCGGTGTGGATTAAAAGTGTATTCTTTTTATAGCAATTGTCTTGTTTGTGTCTCTCATTTTGCTATTTGCTTTAAAAGAACACAAAATGTATTTCTTAAATGTTAAAGAAGCTTATATTTTTACTATCTACACACAAAAAAAAAACAAAATACAAAATTTGTTGACGCTTAGAAAAAACTATTGCACTACCCGAAGCAAAGTGGCAAAAAGCTAAATAGTTTTTATAAGACAGCTTTAGGTATGAAACTTTATTAATTAACAATTAAAGTAGATATTTGCAGATAATATTTCGAGAAAATGAGATGTCACCAAAAATTTATTCTGAAACACTATAAAGCCCTACAACCCAAATGTATTTCCTGGATGTATACATAAGTCTGACCTCACAAGGCTGATTGCATGAAAATGGTTGCAGATTTACGCGATATGATATCTTAAATACGAGTAAAATAACAAGTCGCAAAATATACGAAACTATTCATCACACACCACAACATATCGTATGCTCAACATCCTTCTGTCGGCTCTTTTGCAAGCTCTATTTTCAGATATCCGGTTATTAGCATATTCTCGACAGGCTTAGCTACTTAATGATGCAGAAATGTAAAAAAGCTACGCAAGCAACAAAAATCCAAAATTCGTTTCAGTTTCGGGCCATTGATTATGCGTATGAGGCGAATGTCATGGAAATCTGAGGCGAATGTGAGCCAGGGTAGAACAGATTGCATATTTTGAATTTTGAAATCGCGATATTGTGCTTTAGGTGTTTTATAATCGTGCATAGAAATGCAAACAAGCGACAGAACAGAATGAATTAAGTGGCTCTATATAGTTTTTTCTATTTATTCTCTACTTTCGTGAATACCACTGTAATACGTTCATTTCAAATGTTGCAAATAACACAATTAACTAAGGATGTGCACATTCATTCATAAGGATTGCTCAATCATTTCGATCCAGTTGTGTTGCCAATTCTTTCAATTGATTTTCAATCAATATATAAGTAGCAAAGTCACAGGCTCAAATGCGCAATAATTAATTAATCTATTTATTTGGTTCGCCAATTTGCGTTTCGATTATCCGTTAATTAAACTGATTCCTTTTCTGTAATTGCCATGTTGCATTTTAGAGACTTTTTTCAGCATTCATTCCACACAAATCACAACGGATTTCATTAAATGCTTGCTAATCAGGCGTAATTATTTACTGCGATTTATATTCCTACCTTAATTTA